>VZQC01010553.1:56087-83759 GCA_009823505.1 Rhizomys pruinosus | reverse complement strand
TATCACACAAACTGCCTGGATGCTTCTGCTTCCCTTGAAACTTCAAAGCCAAACTTCCATTGACTATCCTTCTTTTAGCAGTATCTTCCAAGTTCCCACTGAGCAGCTTGCTAAGTTCCAAGTACTTGATGGCTTTTCCAGCTCAAAGCTCAAAAAAGCTTCCACAATCCCTTCATACATATATGGTCAAGTCCATCACAGCAAAATCTCATCCTCTGATTCCAGCTCCTGTCCTAGTTACTCTCTGTTTCTGTGATAAAGGCACTGACCAAACCAACTTGGGGAGGAAATGGTCTGTTTTGTCTTACACCTCACAGTTCATCATTGTTGGAAGTCAAGGCAGGAACTCAGGGCAAGAAATTGGAGGCAGGAGCTGAAGCAGAGACCATGGAGAAACACTGCTTACTGGCTTGTTTTTTTTTTGGGGGGGGGGAAGGGTTCTTGTATAAGAAAGCAGGCACAAGCTTTGCCAGTCTCCAGTTGCTCTTTCTCTGCTTCCTGTGCTCACTTGAAGATGTAAACTTTGGCTTTCTGCTCCAGATCCTGCCACCATTCCTCCCTGACAAAACTGACTCTAATTCCCTGGTTCTGTCAGTCATGAGCTCAAATAAACTCTTCCTTTTATAAGTTCCCTTGGTCATGGTGGTTTTATCACAGCAACAAAAAAGTGACTAATATAGAAATAATTTCCAGTTTTTTAAAACGGCACAAAGTAATCCATAGAGCCATTTTACATACCTTTCCTACAATATTGAATAAAAATAGGGTCTTACTGGAAATATAAACAAATTAAAAGGCATTATTTCATGCATTATTAAACAAAACAAATCCTACCACTGGCTAAGAGCTGCCAGATCATTTAGCTGGCATCTCACAACACAATAGATCAGGAGTCAGTTTCACAAACAATATGCTTTTGTAATAATAGTTCAAAAAGTATTTTTGTCTTCACTACTGTCAGAACACTAGATAAAAAGCCAGAGTGCTGGGACATATTTGCAGCTTCAGGAGAAATGAATTCAAATTACCTGTCATAAAGACCATCTATGGCAAATGTGCTTATGTAGTAGTTTGGCAGATTTTGTAACTTGAAATTACTGAGGATGACTAAGCTGGTTTCAGTTCATGTGAGCCTTGGTATAACAACACATCCCATTGTTTGGGTGATTATGTCTCAGTTTATCACCCTTTGCTTTCACTCACATTTTGAGTCTGCAATTTCTTAGGAAACTCATCATTTCAAAAAAGAGAGGGGAAATCAACAGTTACCACAAAGATATAAGTTACAGTGCCAAGGGAATAGGAAGTAAGCTGAATTGGTGCTACCTCCTGCTGATGAGATAAGGCCCTGACCATTTATGGATCTGCAACAGAAAGATGGACCTGGTTGTTAGTGTTCCAGTTTCATTCCTCTAAATTGTAAGAATGAATTCTCATAGTTGGGAAGGTTGATAAAGATAAAATATAATACCGTCATAAGGATTTATAAGATTTGAAAGGTTTACCTATATTTGATATAACTGGGCTCTCTCTGATAGAGCTAAGCATGCTTTACAGCCTTGAAGAGGTATTGTGGACATCTGTAACACCCCAAAAGAGAAATAAGGCTTGAGTGAACCAGGGGATTTAACAGGATCAGAATTTCATTAAAAGGAGCTGATAACATTGGTCTTTATCACTGTATAATTTGCAGTACCCCTAACAAAATAGAAACACATAAAGGAAGTCCAGGGCATTTGATTTTATCATTCAGGACAAAGTGGAGCTATTGAGTCTCCTCTTTGAGCAATGGATCACACTTCACTGCCTCTCGCCTAGAACTTCACCCTCGTGGGGAGGGTGGAGGGGAGTGAAAGAGCAGGGCAGGATCACAAAGTGCTGAGACAGGGTGGATGTACTCTAAGATGCTCCCATGTTCAGGCTCCGAATCATAATGAGGATGGAAAATTACCAGTAATCCTCTACCTCTAATTCAATTACATGTGTGTATACATAGTTTTATTTTCATATAAAAAGCAGAAGTCAGATAATATTAAGCTAAAATGACTAAAGTCCTGGCAATATATAAATATACTTATATGCACATAAATATGCAGATATGTACATATGTATATATGTTTAGATGCATAAACATGTACCATCTCTGTAATTGTAATGCAATATACTTCTGCCTTTCCCTACTTAATGTGACATCATTAACAGGTTAATAATAGATACATAATAAATACATTTAGTACAGATGATAACATGGGAACTGAGGGCAACACATCAAGATCTGTTGGCTCTGGCTGAGTCTGTTGATCTGAGCCTGTTCTTTGTAGCTCCAGAGCCTTCTTGAGTAAAGGATTAACGTCTTCATATTGAAAGGTGAACGAACAGCTCAAAAGAATAAATCACAAGTGATTCAGAAGTTCATAGGTATCAGTATGGTTTCCAACACTGTTTCTCTGTGTGGTCTTAAATATGTCACCTTGAAAAATAGCTTTGCCAATATCAGTTTTCCAATCTGTCAAGTGAAAGTCTTCATTGTCTTTGCCAAAACATTCTCATGGTCACAAAATGAAATGTGCTGTCTTTAAAAGCAAAAATGTCTAAGAAAAGGAATGAGATTTGGACTCTGGGCCTGACTCCAGGATTTGATGGCTATATCAACTCGACAAGTCACCAGCCTCTCTGAGCATCTCTTCAACAGTGGCAATAGTTCCCCACTGATGATGGAATTTCCTCAAGGATTCAGTGTGGTCAGGAAACTCATCTAAATTACTATTGAGATGTGAAGAATCATTGCATAGTTTATATGCCACAAATAGCAGATGCCCTCGTAGAAACCCTAATGGTTTACACTACTCCCTCCGTTGGGGATCCAAGACTTCCCACGTCCATATAATTACTAACACTTGGTGCTTTTAACTTTAATAATCCCTTAAAGTGAAAAAACAGGTCCACAAATAAGTATTAGAATTTGGTTTGATTTATCAAAGGGTCATAATGTATTGTTTCAACACTGAACTATTTAATGTCAATCAAATTAAATATCTACCAAGAATTAATAGCAAAAACCTCAATTGGATATATTTGTAAAACCCCTCTCATTAAAGATACACTCCCAGGCTCCACATAGGCATAAATCTGAGGTGGATAATGTTTATATTACTTTCTTTTCTATACTTTTGACAAATAGCTGAAAGATAAATTCCTGATTTATTTCGGCTCATCCTTTCAGAGGGTTCCATTCGTGGTCTTTGGGTTCCATGCACTTGAGCAAGATATCTGCTCCTCAGAAATTTACACTTTGGAATTGTTTTTAGAATATTGCATTCAAGTTTTCTGACTTAAGCTGGGTATCTGAAACATTTGGAAAGTGACACTATAGATAAGGTGTGTGTGTGATGTAACTGTATATACATGCTAGCAAAATGTTTTTAGGGATAACTATGGCCTCTCTTGCTTTCTGAAAATGCTAAATCACTGGGTATCAACCTCTGAGATTAGGACTTGGCATGTCCAAGGATCCTGGAAACCCATTGATCTACTGTGAGTTTCATCTTTGCCTGTTAGAGGCTGTGGATGAAACTTTACACCCATGCATTGTTGAGGCCATGGAAATAGTAACTTCCTGTCCCTAACACTAGATCACATTCAGTCTCAATGTGTATACAAACACATATATGCACAGGAATGACAATGTGTGATATATATGTGTACATGCATGTTGTATGCACATATAGTGTAACCTATGTGGGGTGTATATGCCATGTATAACATAGGGGAGAAATTAGAATTAGGTGAAGCTTCACCTCGGGATCTGTAAAGCTCAGTAATCAAGATAAAACATTTAAAGTATTTTTAGAAGATGAAAATATTGAAAATCACATGTTTCAGATTTTCATGCTCCATGATGCTGTATTAATATATATCAGGAACAGGCACTGAGTCATGGTCCATGTGACTGATCCTGAGTGCTGATGAGGCACTAGAGCTGAAATGGTACTTGAACAAATTGGACAGTGTAGATATTATATATTACCATGCAAATTTTTTCTACATAACTCTATTTCTTTTTTTCCACTTTGTTATTTTAGGTGTCTTTAGGGTCCACATCTTTTCTTTGCTTCATGCTCTGACTGGCCAGCATACCCGCATACATGTATTTGTTCATGTGTGGATGTGTGTATGCATGTTTATTCAAGTCTTTAATTAATTAATTTTTGGTCTTTTGATTCAGGGTCTCCCCAACTCCACAGCTGGCCTGGAACTTACTCTGTAGACCAGGCTGACCTTGAACTGACAGAGATCTGCCTGCTACTGCCTTCTGAGCGCTGGGATTAAAGGCCTGCACCACCACTCCTGGCCTTAGTGCCTTCAAATTTTGGCTCTAATATATCAATGGGGTAATGCGGTTGTTGATAAGCCTCCATTAATATTATTCCCTAGGATTTGATGTTGTTTCAGCTGCAGTAGAAGTTGGTGTGATTCTTACTGACCCCAACATGACCAGATACATTCCTGAACAAGGAACACATAGCCCAATCTCTCTACTCAATCCTAAATGACATCACAGGCCATATATGGGGCACTCCTAGACTCTATGGAGAATGTGAGTACAAATGTTAGGTAACATGTTGCAAGAGTCCCCATGAGCTTCTCTTCCATACCAGGAACCATGAGTCATGAAAGCTTAATTCATGGAGGACCCTTTTGTCTTGCTCTTGCTTACCCATAGCTTCCACCCTATAACTGAACAATATTGAAAACCCTGACTCAACAGCATTTTCTTGATTAGCTTGAAACTGGCTCAGAGTTGTAGGAGTGTAGGTAGAGGTGGGCCACCTGTGGCTGCATTGTCATAAATTGCCTGCTTGTCATTCCCACCTGACTCTGCCCATAGGTGAGAATGACTTGTGTTAAGTCGTGACTCACTTGTGACCCAAGCACATGATATAGGGCAGAACAATAGTGAGTGATGTATACAGGGGGTGTGATGCAGAGGTCTAGGATTGTCTGAGAGAGATGATATCATTCTGTCTGTATAAAGAATGGTCTGTAAACAATAAATCAAATCTCCATTACCACCTGACAAGATTTCCAGATTCATTATTTGTCCACGTGTGTAAGTTAAGCCCATCAGGCTTGTATTTGAGTGTTGAGTGCTAGTGGGAATTTGGCTAGGGAGAACCAATCTGGTGCCCGTCTGCGAAGTCCAGCATTGGAGCCAATAGCACGATGACTGGTGTGAGTGGTGTGTCTGTGCTGGTGGAAGTAGACTGAGGAGTGGTGTTCAAGCATCAGTCTGAGAGGTCCAGCAGTGGAATCAATAGGCCACTGTCTGGTGTAGGTGTTAGGTGCTAACGGGTGGGCTGGAAAAAGGTTATCAGCCATCAACCAGTAGCCTCTAGGGTTAAAAGATCCACAGGAGACTGCCTTTTTCCCTTTTTCCCTTTTCCTTTAATCCAACAAGTCTAAGAGCCTGTCCCTCCTGTCCCCAAGAGGGCAGAAAACCTTGGAAAAGAGTGTTAATACAGTAGTTTTTCTCCTCTGTGACACCTACCTGGACTTGTGTATGGAGTGAGTGGACAGGATAACCAGAAAGTCGAACAAGCAGGATTTGCCACCATGTAGACACACTGTCCCCCTGGATCCAGGCCAGGACTAGGGTTCCATCACTAGCACCTCAACAAGAACAAGTGCTACAAAAAAACAGAGTGAAGGAAAGAAAGGGGAGGGGGGATGGGAAGGAAAACAGTGAAAGAAAGAAAAAAGTGAATCAGAGCATCACAACTCGCCCCTGCCTGACTGTGCCTTCATTCATTTGTTTTCCTAGAGCCGTTTTTCTGTCTGGTTACTTTCTTCTGTCTTTTTTTTAAATTTTATTTATTTCTGTATGTGTCCCGCGCAGCAGTCTCACCAGCAAGAACTTCACGCAGACAACAGGATTCTTCTGCAGCAGTATTTATTGTACACAGCTCTTTTAGGAGAAGAACCCCGAAATGGGGAAGAGGCACTGCTTATATAGCAGTCTAGAGGGTTCGGGTATGCTCTGGATTGGTGCACCGTCCGATGCCTCATTTGCATGCCCAATGCATGGGCTCGTAGCGCAACAGGGGCCAATGCCTCATTAGAATATTAGGTGTGCGGGCTCAAAGTCATGCGCAGATTGCCCAATGCATAGGCAACGGCGGGAAACGGCTTGTAGTGACTCAGGAAGTCGGCGCCATCTTTAGGGCGCGGTGCGGCACACACTGTTTGTGTGGTAGGCTGCCAACAGTTCCCCCTTTTCTATAAATTGGCTGGGAGAATGCCTGTCTTAGGTTGCCACTGCAGAGGTCTTTCTTACCCGTCATGGGGAAAACAAACAGCTTTTGGTTTGCTCCCTGTCTTAGGTTGATAAGACTTGCAGAAGGTCTTACCCGTCATTGACTACTTCTCCAGCATACTAAGCCAAATGTTTGGGGAGGAGCCTGCTTCCAAAGCTGCAAGGACCTGTGCAATGACCACCTTATCGCCCTGATGTTGGGCACGGAGCCTACACATAATCCAGAGGATAATTATAATCCCTCCACATATAAATAGGCCAAACCCTGCCACCCCTGCCCCTTCTTTGAAGCGTGATACGGCAGTAGCAATCCAGGACGCCAGTCTTCACAAGGGAGCGTCCACTTCGTGAGTTTCACGGTACACAAAGCCATGCGAAAGTTGGTTCACTCAAGCTGGTCAAAACTTCTCCAGTTCCAATACCCTAAAAGATAACTGAACAATTGTTTAGACAAATTTGCTGCCCTTGTGAAGTTTTGATATTGGATGCTGGATGCTGGTCACACATAGACTGGAGTATTTCCATTCGCAGCCAAGTTGGGCCAGCTGCCACAGTACATCCACTTGTGCATCAACGAGGACAGGAATCCACCGGGGCAGGCGAGCCACTATGGCAAGGGGAAATTGTGAAGCATTCGGGTTGACTGGGTGTATCATTACCCTTATGTCTGATTGGCCACCAGCCATTAAGCAAGGCCTGTATATGATTAGGGCCAGAGGCTTCCGAGATAGCAGACCGAACTGCTGATTGATAATACATATTAACACATTTAGATTGTAGTTGTTTTTTTTCTTGTGTTCTGATTGGACTTACCCCAAGAGGGGGAGCACAACTGCTACTTAATTCAACGTTTTATTTTTATTAATGTTAGCTAGTTCTATATCTAAAGGCAAATAGGTATATCTAAAGATGGATTAGTACTAAAGAGATAGTGAGGAGGCAAGTTTTTGAACATACTGCCAGTCCATAGGTGTCATAGGCGTAGCTAGCTAGTCCTTACTTGGATACAGTGAAATTAGCATTTATTCCCGTAGGCGCGGACTGACTTTGTTAATTCTTTAACTTGTTTGTGCTCTACTGGGCTGATGGCCGCCTCACCTCATGTTTTCTATAACTGGGAATATTTGCCTCATGGCATGTCGTACCTCCGGGAATAGAAGGAGGTAGAGATTTCCCAGCTGCATAAGGCAGAGGAGCTGAAGGCAGGGAACGGAGAGCTATTGGGACTCGTCTACTTTCAGTTTTAACCTGTCCCTATGCACTGGGCGGGTGAAAGTGTTCACTTTTAGTACAGAGGCTGCTTCCTCTCTAATAATCCTCCTCGTAGATGGTGATAGTTCCTCATTAGAATATGAATCACTTAATGTCAGGGCCTTTGTTAGTTGGTTCTCTAAATGGGTATAGTACTTATCAATGATCTCGCTAGCTATCTTGTTTTTTAGAGGCTTTTTATACCTTTGAATGCGCATCTAACCTTTCACTCCGTTCTGTTTTTGACATGCTTTCCTGACAGGTCGCAAGGGCTTGTTGTCCTTCCCTTATTTTTTCTTTACAGTTTTGATCTTGAAGACAGGATTTAACTAATTTCCAAATAGGAATAGTCCCTGCTTTAAGCTTCCCGGTACGCTGTTCCCTGTCCAAGTCGCCTTTGAGTTTGTCCAGCTAGAGAGAGTAAGCGATCCACTGGATATAAACCAAGGAGTGCAACAATCTACTTCCTGAACAAAAGTACTAAGAGTTTTAGTAGAAACTTTCAATTGCCTTCCTTTCAGAACCGCATGAGAGCGGTAACCAAAGAATGTTATTACCCATCCTGGAGGCGATGCAGCTCTTTGTGTTCAAAACAATGCTACAAAGGACATATTACGACAGCCAATAAAATGATTATGGCAAGCTTTCCAATCCATCTAGATCATCAGAGAAAAGAATATCTCAGAACTGACCTTAAAATAATACCTGAAGCGCAGTTCTGAATCCACTTCGGAAGTCGAAGGGTCCTCTCGGCCCAGCGAATGTCTAGGTTCCCGGGCCCGGGCTTTCGGCACCACTTGTCCCGCGCAGCAGTCTCGCCGGCAAGAACTTCACGCGGACAACAGGATTCTTCTGCAGCAGTATTTATTGTGCACAGCTCTTTTAGGAGAAGGGCCCCAAAATGGGGAAGAGGCACTGCTTATATAGCAGTCTAGAGGGTTCGGGTATGCTCTGGATTGGTGCACCATCCGATGCCTCATTTGCATGCCCAATGCATGGGCTCGTAGTGCAACAGGGGCCAATGCCTCATGAGAATATTAGGTGTGCGGGCTCAAAGTCATGCGCAGATTGCCCAATGCATAAGCAACAGCGGGAAATGGCTTGTAGTGACTCAGGAAGTCGGCGCCATCTTTAGGGCGCGGTGCGGCACACACTGTGTGGTAGGCTGCCAACATGTATGTGTATGAATGTACTGTCTGCATGCAAGTTTGTGCACCCATGTCGTGCAATGCTGAGGAGGTCGGAAGAGGGTGTCAGATTCCCCTGGAACTGGAGTTCTCCTGGAATTGGAGTTTCAGACAGTTCTCGGCCACCATGTGGGTGCTGGGGATCGAACCCGGGTCCTCTGTAAGAGCAGTCGGCGCTCTTAACCACTAGGCCATCCCTCCAGCCCACTTTCTTCTGTCTTAAAGTTAGCAGCACTGGGCTCACCCTGGGTTCACATTCTGACAGCATTTGGGCAAATGTGCACTGCAGTGGGAGGAAGGACAGGTAGGTGTCTAACACAGAGCCTGATGATTTCAGTGATTATAAGCCTCACAATAGACAAAGCTTTACACTAGGGTATTGGTGGCTCTCAGGAGAAAAGTCTTGCTAGTGGCAATAGCGATGTCTTGTGGTACAGTTTGAGATATCCCATTTCTTTGTCAAGAGGTAAAATATGTGTAAATTTAATTCATAGCACTTCTGCACTGGAGTGGGAACTGCAAAAAAAGAAAAATAACAAGATTTTTTTATAGAATATTGAAAATAAAAGAGTGCTTTTATGAAAAAGAAAAAATTTTGCAGTATCTTGATACCACAAAAATACACATTAGTCTTACAAAATAGCTTACAGTGAGCAATAATTTATGCCCACCTTAATTTAAAATACTTTTTGAAATTAGATGCTGTACCATTAGTAATAAATGAAAAATTACAATAAGTATATTAATGTTTTTCTGCTTGAGCATTGAATTAATAAGAAGGATTTTTAAGGTACAAATGTATTATTATGAAATATCAAAACATTTTCTTCAAGGTTCAACTTTGAGGAAAGGATGGATATTAGAGGCTAAAGAATACTGAAAAGCTTAATCCTCATTAAGGATTGTGGCTTGTCATGGCCATTGGTCTAAAACATGCCCTGCTTGGCTGGAGCTCTGGGGCACTGTGAGCTGTTCTCTCTAGTGTCTTCCCACAGTGGCTGCCCTCACTCTCCACTGAGGTGGCCTTGGTCATCCATCAAGTACTTGCATCTGTCCATTCTCCCCTGTCACAGGACCTTTGCATTTTATTTTTCTGTCTTAGAGGCATCTTTCCATCTGCTCTTACAATAATTAACAGACTTCACAGAGAATGCATCATCTTCAGGAAAGCCTGCCTGAACTTGACTAGACTAGCCTACACCCCATCCCAGCCACACATATAACCTGTGATCTCCATTGCACTTCTCAGAGCTGCACTGTTATAGTCCCCTGGCTTAATGCCTCTTGCCCTCTCTGTAGCCTGTGAGAGCTGCCAGATAAGCTCCATTTTATTTATTTTAATATCCTTATTGTCTTATCTGAATAATGCTTTCTGAAGTGATTGGTGGCCACTAGAAACAAGTCACTAGAGCTATAGAGCACATTTTTTCATTTAAATTTTTGGACTTTTTTTATGTGTTTAAGTGTTCTGTCTGCAGGTGTATAAATGCACCCACCACGTGTGTGCAATGACAGAAGAGAGTATCAGATCCCCTGGAACTTGAGTTACAGATGGTCATTAACTGCCATTTGGGAACTGAACCTGGGTCCTCTGCAAGAGCAGCCAGTGCTCTTAGACACTGAGCCATTTCTCTAGTCCCAATATTTTTATTGAGACATAAATTAAAGGCTGACATTGAGAACTGACAGACAGTTGCCATGGAATTCCAGAAATGAGCCTTCTGACAAAGGGCTCCTCAGATACCTCTGAGGTTCCTGCTCCCATGGTTCTAGATATGAACAACTCAGAAGGCTTCTTGCTATTGCCTCTGGAGAGCAGCCTGAGATGTACCATCTGCTTCTGTCTTCTAGTCTTTTCACCTCCATTGGCTCTCCCCAGCTCAAGATTTAAGTGTATAAAATGTAATTGCTCTGTATGTATAACATTCTTAAATAGGCTGGTTTTGCCTTCAGAAGTCAAAGGTGGTGTTCATATGTACATACATGAAGATTTATCAAATCAATTAGATTTTATATAAACATCTTTTAATATGTGGGGTTTTGTTTCCTTTTGAGACAGGGTCTCCCTGTAGCCCATCTTGTCCTCTCTCTTTAGACCAGATTGGCCTGGATCTTACATAGCTATACCTGCCTCTGCCTCTGCCTCTTGAGAGCTGGGACTAGAGGCGTGGACCACAGCACACCCAGCCCTAAACATCCTTTAAACATCTTTTGAGCTTTAAAAAAGTTGTTAAAGGAGTTAGCATTATAGTCATACCAGGTCAGTAGGTGTGTTTGTTACCCTTCTAGTACTGAAGCAAGATACCTGAGATCATCAACTATAAAGATGAAAGATTTACTTTGGCTCCTTGTTTTGGAGGTTTCAGCCCATGGTCTATTTGATCTCTGTTGCTTTTGGCTTGTGACAAGGAAATAGTTTACAATGGGAGTCTATAGAAAAGCAAGCTTCTCACCTTATGGTGGCCTGAAAGTGAAAGAGGAAAGGGGTTGGGCTGCCATATACTTTCCTAGGGCACACCCCCATTCACTAAGTTCTTCCATTCACTAAGCCCCGCCTCTTAAAGGCTCTGCCACCTCCCAACAGCACCAAGAGCTGGGGACAAAGCAGGTACACAAGGGCTCTTGGGACACACTTACCCAAATCATAGCAGTAGCTACCATTATTAACATAAAATTTATGTTCCTGAAAGACGTTTCATTTTAAAAATAAAATGCAACTTAACTGTTGATTTTTAAAAATAAATGGACTTTGCTTTTTCGGTTATTCTATATAGTTCAAGGTTCCTTTTTTTTTAAACAAGGTGGTATTTGTGGCTTTGTGAAAGAGTAGAAGGCTTATATTTTATATTTTATTACACATGGGTTCTTGGGTTTTTATGATTTCATTCTCAAGCATTCTGCAGAATGAATTAATATCAAGAGTCTAATGATGTAATAATTTATTTCCTTTTTCTTTTAGAAATAACTTTCTAAAGCCTACTACCTTGGTGCTTTAGGTAAATGGAACTTTAAGGCAACCTCTCCCAATACTGAAAAGTGAGAGCATCCGCATGCCTAATTTAACCACTAAAATAAAAAAAATGATTTTAAAAGTTGTCTTATTTATCTAAGAAAGTTCAAATCTGTAAATATTTCCAAGAATAAATTATAGTAACTCCATAAAGCAATATTATATGTGTCCTCTCAAATGTGATCTTGGAGTCTTTCCAAGAAGTCTGTGAACAGAGAAGCAGAGAGTGCCTTTGTGTATTTTCTACCCCAAAAGCAAAATGATGAATATAATTTTGTTAAAATGCCATCTTAATTGTATCACCTATCATTTAGTATATTTATTGTAACAAATTTACTTAATGTTTATATCAATGATAAATTTGTAAAACAAGCCAAACAGCTTTCTTAATATAAGAACTATAAAGGAGGGTTGGAGAGATCGTTCAGTGGTTAAGTGCACTGACTGTTCTTAGAGAAGACCTGGGTTTGAATCCTAGCACCCACATGGCACCTGATGACCATTCATAACTCCAGCTCCAGGGCATCCAATATCCTCTTCTATCCTCAGTGGGTATTACATGACACAGGTGCACTTGTATACACACACACACACACACACACACACACACAATACACATAAAATATGAATAAAGCAAAAAAAGAAAAAAGTATAAAGGAGATGTTTTTTGAATTTTTATGTATATGAGTGTATTGCCTGCATGTCTATAAGTGCACCTATGTCATGCTGTGCCAGAGGATGTAAGAAGAGGGTATAAGAGCTCCTGGAACTGGAGTTACAGGTAGTTTTTAGCTGCCATCTGGGTACCAGGAATCAAACCCAGGTCCTGTGCAAGAGCAGTGAGTGCTTTTAACCACTGAGCCATCTTTCCAGACCCTTCCTAATATTTTTTATGTGACTCAAAATACCACTCTTGACTTTCAGTCACTAAGCAAGAATTTCTTGTTTGACTTTGAGCTGACTTTCTGGCTTTCTGATTCTGGTCCATGTTTGTTATGAACAATAACAGTATTTCCCTCAACTGAGCTTAGAAAAGCCCTTGACTCCCCAACCCCCAGTAAGCAGTCATGGAAGCTGTGCACCTCCACAGAGTTCTGAAATGACAGCCTGGCTCATGTTCATTTGTGTATTCTCTCTCTTAGTGCTCATGCAAGGAGGGTAATTGCCATTTGCTTCATCTCCTTGTTGAATTAAATAACTTCCCAGGGCACCAGCAGTACCAGAACAAGAACCTGAATTTATAATCCAGAGGTCTCTGTCCAAGGCTTTGCCTGCTTAATTTTACCCATATATCTAATTTGTTTCCAGAAGAGATAAGGAAGCTCTCCTTTGGGGACACAATGATGCTGGTGACAGCTGAGATATTTTATTACCAATGCTGTAAATAAACTGCTCCTTCTTTGTTCCTCTTGAAGTCTTCAGTACCTTTACTCGGGGATCACTTCATGGATGTTCAAAGCAGGAAACGAAGTCAGGCTGAGGATTCCTGGATTCTATAAGAGAAGCCTACCCTGGGGATAGATGTCTATGAGCTGTGCTATTTGACTCCTTTAGCTTTATTAATCCAATCCCTGTGTGTGTGTTTCTGTGTGTGTGTGTGTGTGTGTGTGTGTGTGCATATGTGTGGCATATATGTATATATGTGAATTTATCAGTGTGTATTTATATATGTGTTAGTGTGTCTTTGTGTGTTCCTATATATGTGTATGTGTGTTTATATGTGTGTATGTGAATTTATCAGTGTGTGTTTATATATGTGTTAGTGTGTCTTTGTGTGTTCCTATATATGTGTATGTGTGTTTATATGTGTGTCTCATGTGACTCTGTGTGTATGTGTGTGTGTGTGTCTCTTGTGACTCTGTGTGTATGTGTGTGTGTGTGTGTGTGTGTGTGTGTGTGTATGAATGCCATAGCTAGGACAGCACAGGCCCTCTCTGCCCTGAGAGTCAGTTAAATCAGGTGATTAGAGCACCCACAAATGAACAGTTTGCCTTTTTAGTGTGACCTACCTCAGACCATCTGCTAGGACAACAGTGACCTAAATTCAAGTTGATGTTAAAAGCAAATAGTAACCAAATTAGGCTCACTCATAAGTTGCAGAGATGTCAAAGAAACAAAAATTATGCTTAGCATTTTCTAAAAGGAGGATTTAATAGAAAGTTAAACATTAACCAAAGAGTGGAGTACTATATGGACCCTATAAAGAAGTTTCCTTTTTTTAACTTTTGAATAGGAAGCACATACATGTTTCCTTTTTTTTTTAACTTTCGAATAGGAAGCACATACATGTCACTGCACCTAGCATTTTAAAATGAAATAATAACTTTTATTTGGAATATGAAGGGTTTTGAGTGTTTGAACTTTTCTATCGCAATGTAAGAGGTGAGTGTTTATATGTTGAAGTATCTAACACACTATGAATGTTGTGTAGAGGAGGCTACGGCAACTACAACCAAATTGCTGTTAGACCTGTTGTGTATATAGTGCACTCTTAATGTAATTGCATGTTCCATTCTCAGTTGAGAGATAGCCCTCATCTTAGCCTGTTTGTTACACTTTCATTTCTGTTGATCTTGCTGAATTTTAAGAAGCAACTAAGGGCATTTTCAGCACATTCTCCTAGGTTCAACTTTAGGGTTGTTCTTTTAGTCTCAGGGGCTGCATTGTCACATCTGCAGGAAGAAAAGTGTTGCTGAGAAAGTTGCAGACGCCCATAGAACAAGGCCAGGGGGCCCTGCATCTGCCTTTCATACTGGCTGTCCTACAGCTAATCCCCAAGTCTGTCACCTCTCAGTGCTTCTCCTTCAGGATCCCCAGACTCCTGGCTGCAGGAGCATACAGACATATTAGAAAAGGTTCACAAGAGAGCCAGGGGCATGTTGGATGGGAGTGGCAGGGAAAGAAGCAAATGTTGCATATGAATTGCCTGTGGAAATGAGAACTATGAAGGGAGGTGAGCGCTGGGGGAAGATGCTCACTGAGATCAGCCTGCTAGGAAAAGGTAAAAGAAAGGCTACAGTAATGCAGTGGGAAAAATAAGGAAAATGCAAAAAGCTTTATTAAATGAGAGTTTCCATTTAAGGAACTATGTCACTGTAGTTAATGGTGTTACCCTATGACTACTAACAACCCCACAAGAGCTGGTGACATGGAGCTTAGTAGAAGGGTTGGAAGCTTAGCTTATGAAGAGCTTCATCAGCCCTGTGCCACTGAGGAGCCATGCTGCTGTTCATACATACCCACTTTGGAGAGACTTAGAGGGTAAAGGAAGACCTGAAGCTGAGGTGGTTTATTTTTTTTTTTATTAGATGGGATAGTGCACATAAAAATACTGTATGTGAGGGCTGGAGAGATAGCCTAGCAGTTAAGAGCGAAGACTGCTCTTGCAGAGGACCCAGGTTCGATCCCCAGCACCCACATGGCGGCTGAGAACCATCTTTAACTCCAGTTCCAGGGGAATCCGAGACCCTCTTCTGACCTCCACAGCATTGCATGACACAGGTATGCAGACAGTACATTCATACACATAAAACAAGAAAAAAAATATTGTATGTGAGCCAGGTGTGGTGGCACATCCCAGCACTTGGGAAGCAGAGACAGCCTGGTCTACACAGTGAGCTCCTGGCCAGCTGGTACTATAGGGAAACCAAAATAAATAAATAAATAAATAAATAAATAAATAAAATACTGTATGTCTTATAAAACTGTACACAAGTGTTAGTGACCTTATGACCATTTTCAACTCAGCCCTGTTATCTGGCTCTCCCTTGCTCACCCCCCTCAGATCTTCCCAAGTGGGATGGGACTTGTGGGCACATCTGAGGCTCACACTTGACAAGGGCCAGGCCTATAGATGGGGACTTTACTTCACTCTAATTGTTTGTCTCTTGTTATTGTTGTTCAGTTGTGTAATTCTTGGAAACAGCTTTCTATTTTTAGTCCCCATGGATTAAAAAGCATTTTTCTCAGATGTGACAGACATCCTAGACTTGAAACAGGAGGGAGTGTGGCTCACTGTTTCACAAGACTTTTGTCAGGAAATAAGATGGCTGGATTCAGGCTGGCCCATGATCTGACTTATGTTGCTGTGTCTTTCTTGTCCATTCTCTCTCTGTGTAAATAGAGATCATCACATGTATTCTCAAGAGGACCATCTGAATGTGCAGACCCACATATAGCAAGAGATCTTGGTAAGTGGTGCAGTAGGGGGTTATTGAAGTGAATTGTTTCCTGATTAACACAGACTGAAGAAGAACCATGTTTTGGTTCAGGTTCTAAAGAAACCCTTAATGTTTCACTGTAATCTTCTACCAGAAGAGATGATAGAAACCTCACTTAGTGACTAAAAGTCTGCCTGAACAGGGGGTTCTTGTTTTGAGCACTGGGGTGGGGGGGTGTACTTGAAGCCCTGTTATCTGCTCTGATATTTCTGAAACTTAGTTTTACAAGTGAACTGTGCTGGGCCTAGGTTGGTCAGAAGGGAGATAAAGTAGATTTAATATTAGAAGCAATAGAATTGAGGGTTAGGAAGATTGCTCAGTGGGTCAAGCACCTGCAGGGCAAGTGTGAGGAATGTCTACTTCTAAGTTCAGCCTCAGACAGTAAAAATAGGGAATCCCTGGAGTAGGCTGGCTATGTCCATGTGCTCTGGGTTCGATTGAGAGACCCTGACTCAATGAGTAAGGTAGAAGAGAAACAGAGGATGGTTACCAACATCAGCCTCAGGCATCTACCTGCACATGCACCCACATATATGCAAACATGCATATACTTGTGTACGTACAGCACACATACATATGAAAATAGTAAAAAGAAAAGAAGTGGTCAGATTGAGACCTATAGACATGAAATCAAAGGTAGGACAAGGTAGGGCATGCGGGTAACATCAGGAGTAGGCTGGTCTTCATGTGACAGAAAAGCCTAGATATTTACAACTTAAACAAGGTAGAATGTCTTTTTCCTTCCTCTTGAGAAAGTCTGGAGAGACAGAGAGCTCCAGGCTTATGTGACATTGCGTTAGGGACCCAAACTCCTTCTGTCTTCCTCTGGCAACTTTATTCAGTGCATCTAATTTATAGTCCTAGTTGGTGCTTGAAATCAAATCATTGTATCAACATTCCAATCATTAAGAAGAGAGTCAAAGAAAGTGTAATCTAAAAAAAAGTGTAATCTTTCTTAATTTATAAAATATTTTGTCTTGAGGGCTGGAGAGATAGCCCAGTGTTTAAGAGAATTGGCTGCTCTTATAGAGAACCCAGGTTCAATTCTCAGCACCCATATGCCGGCTAACAACTAACTGTCCATGACTCCAGTTCCAAGGGAATCTGACATCCTCTTCTGGGCATTGTACAACATGAGTGCACTTCATATATGTAGACAATATGTTTATGCACATAAAATAAAAATAATAACTTAAACATTAAACTATATTTATCCATTCGAAAATTTATTTGTTGTGGGAAGAGTGGGGGTGCATCACAGTCCACATAAGGAGATCAAAGGACTGTTGTGGAAGTCATTTCTCCCCTTCCACCATGTATATTCCAGGCATCAAACCAGGTCATTAGGCTTCTTAAGTGCCTTGACCCACCGAGCCATCTTGCTGGTCCAATAATCTCTTTCTTCTTTTTTTTTTTTTTTGGTCTTTTTGAGACAGGGTCTCCCTGTAGTCCCAGCTGTCCTGGAAAGCAGCTTCCTAAGCTGGCCAGCTAGCTCAGCAGATAAAGGCACCTGCCACTAATCTTAACAACCTTCTTTTGATCTCCAGGGCCCACGTTGTGGAAGGAGAGAATTGGTTCCCACAAGCTGCATGCTATGGCTTATATGCCACCCCCAAACAAATGAAAATAACAAAAGCAGCTTCTTAAAGAAGTCATGACTATTCTACTGATACCTGCTGACACTTCCTGAAGAGCTACATGGTCCTACTACCCTCAATGGACTCTGGGAATGGTTCTATCTTCCAAGTGACTAAGTGTTACATTCAAATGTTGGGAGGGAGAATTCACATGCAGAAACAGCCCACAGCCTCTATACCCCGAGATCTGGAGACAAAGACCTATGGCCTCTTAGAAACAGCCCCTGTCAGTAGGACTCCTGTCTTATTCTCATGGTGTTTTGCTGTGGACTCCCCATGTAACAGTAGGCAGGTCACCTTGCTCTACCAGGCCTCTGACACATCACTCTTAAAGCATGGGTACATGCTGTGTCTTCTGCCCTAAAGTGGTTGTTAACACAAGACCAAACCAATCCATGATCTTAGCTATTTGGGATTGAGTGCATCAAGAATTTGCTTTGTGTGAATACACTTTGCTTATGATCAGAAAACTTACTCAGAAAATTGAAGCATTTCATAAACAGATTAAAATATTGTAATGAATTAACAGATTAGTCAGACCTGATATTTCATGGGGAATTAAATGTTGGAAATGTCCAGCTCAGTGTCTTCTTTAATTTAGGACTCTTGACTCTGGGTGAAATTAGCATTATAATATATTATAATAAGATTCAGTTGCACACTCAAGCTTGAAATCTATCAAGGAGATAAAATTACAAAGAGAGCTCCAGACCAGGGCATTGTTTATCTCCATTAAAAATCTGAGTATCTACCAAGAACCAAACACTGTGCTAAGAACAAAGAGACATTCCCAGGCTAGGGGGAGCCACAGACAAGCACAGAAACTTTACGAAGGTGTGTGGTGACTACAGAAATGAACTGAGCTCAGGTAAAGGGGAGGTGGAAGATGGAGACAGAGGAATGAGTTGGCTGTGCTCCAGAGGCTGGTGAGCCACTTATATAAAGAAGTGCAGCAGGCAGTGGGTACCCAGGCAGAGGGTTTTGCCATGAAACTCGGGGTGACCCTGGACTTAGAAATAGTCACTATGGAAGTGGTGGAAAAATTCATGCGAATGTTAGTACCCACCCAGGAAGACGACCTTGATTGGGAATTTAGTAGGACAACCAGAGAAAGCCAGTGGGAAGAGGGAGGTCAGTATAACGCTATAGAAGTCAGGAAGTTGTGTGAGGATGCAAGGCATGTGTTCATAGGCTTGTGTGTATGTGTGTGTGTGTGTGTGTGTGTGTGTGTGTGTGTGATCATTCTTGGTCTTGTCATTATTGATCATTGTGAATACATGGTATACAGCTCATATTGCATGATCATAGTAATACTTAATTAATGTATGTTGAGTATAGGAATGAATGAATGATAAATACATGTGTGTGTCTCTGTGTGTTTGTATGTGTATGTCTGTGTGTGTAACAGAAAGGGTCCATAGGGTTTAGATTCGGGAGGGGACTAAAGGTGGAGATGGAGGGTAGAAGCCGTGCTGTGGTGGAAGGAGGGAGAAGTGAACTGAATGGTATGAGGCTGTGGCAGTGATATGATTATCTATACTGCTCTGGATCAAGAAGGAAAGGTGAGAGACTTAAGGGTCAAACATAAAGAGACGTGTTAGAGGATGGGGCCCTTGCATGGATTTAGAACCTGAGGAATAAGTCGATTAAAGATCTGAGTTTGAACTCAGAACCATGAGGCTATAAACTCATTAAAGACCCCCACACAATCAGAGCTCCCGGTGATGTGAAAGGAGCAGGCCAGCAGGCAGGTGGATGCCCTGGGTGGTTGTATTACATGCCAAGGCATAGGAGCCTGTGCTCAGTTTAGTGTTCTGTTGTCACTATATTAAAATTCTATTTTTTTCAAGACTTTTTTTTAAATTTATTTTTATTGATGCTTTGTGTATTTCGTACATCATTTTCCAATTCAGTTCAGGCATATATACCCTTCCCTTCCCCCCCACCCCACCCCTACCCATCGCAGATCATGCATTCTGCCGTAAGTTTTCTGCATCTTTCTCTGCTTTTTTGTTTTGTTTTGTTTTCATTTTTTTTTAACAATAGGTGATAATTTGTGAGTACAAGCATCCTTCATGTAAAACCAATTTGCAAGCAGTTGTGCCCAAACCCACACAGCTCATGGGTCCCACCATCCAGCAGGGGGGGGCTTGTATGTTCAATCAAGTTGATCAAATGAGTGTCCAGTCTATATTGTTGTAGTTTCACCATTAACAATTAAGTTTTAATTTTATATATACTAGCTTTTTTTTTTTTTTTTTGGTCTTTTTGAGACAGGGTCTCCCTGTAGCCCCATATGTCCTAGAACTCACTCGGTAGACCAGGCTGGCCTTGAACTCACAAAGATCCACCTGCCTCTAGTATTTTTCTGCATGTAAATGCATGCATTCATGTAGTGCCTGCAGAGGCCAGAAGAGGGTAACGGATCCCCTGGAACTGAAATTAAGGAAGGTTGTCAGCCACTATGTGGGTGCTGGGAACTGATCCTGGCTCCTCGGCAAGAGCAGCCAATGCTCCTAACTGCTTAACTTCCACCTCATCAGCCCCATAATTTTTAGACATTTCTTATTCTGCTCTAACCCTGAAAATTGTGTAGCAATCCTGTGTAAGAATAAATAAACCAGGGCTGGAGAGATGGCTCAGAGGTTGAGAGCACTGGATGCTCTTACAAACGACCCAGGTTCAGTTCCCAGCATGCATATGGTGGCTATAAAATCTCTGCAACTCCAGTTCCAGATCAGACCCATTCTTCTGACCTCTGCAGGCATTGCGTGACACAGGTGCACTTACACACATGCAGGCAATACACTCACACACATAAAATAAATAATAAATAAAATTTAAAAGAGAATAAATCATGTAATCACATTTTCATAGGTTTTCACTCTTTTTCATCCAACATGCATCTCCTGTGTGCTTCACGTATGCCAGGTTCCTTTCTAGGCACTTAATTGTCTTATATCTGTGATATGTTTGTCTTGGTGGCAGGATGATTGGATCTGCTCATTTTTTAATTATAAAGTTTTTCTTTTTGATATTTTCCCTGATGCATTCAAGTGAGCATCACTGTATCCTCCATCTTTACCTTTTGGTACCAGCCGTTCTACCATATGGGTTTTTTTTTTTTTTTTTTTCTGATTCCAAGTTGCAAAAGGATGCTGTTTGGTTAATCCAAATCCTAGATCGTTAAATCACAGAGTCAAAAATGTTTGTTAGCCTGAAGTCTCTAGTCTCTTGCTTCAGTTTTAATGCTCATTTGGTGTTCTCTTAAGGTCTAAATGTTAATGGTCTTAAGGGGAAAAAAATGAAAATTCAGAAGTCTATGTGACAATTAGTATTTAAAAATTGGTTTCCCTTCAGTTTTATTATTTATAAAGCTCAGTTTTTTTAATCTATTGCTTGACCGTCTGTAATTTCATATGTGAGTAGAAGGGCTTAGTAGGTCAAGAATTGAAGCCTTTACCACTATGTTTAATGTCTTTCACTTCCTTAGGGAAAAAGGATAGTTTGGTGAAGGATTACAACGAAAATAGCATATTGATTCTCTCCCAGAGAAGGCAAAGATAATGAACGATGATGGATGATTTGAGTCCTTCTGAGAAGGGTAACGGCAGACCGGTCCTGCATTCAAAGAAATTATATTGCTTCTCACTGTTATTTCATGACATTTTTAAAGAACAAACTTCCCTTTTTCTGTTTTCTGAAATTTAAATAACAAAAATATAATGTTTAAATATGTTAACCTTCCAACAACCTCAGACCTAAATTCAGGTTTTAATTGGCATGATTTTATTTCTCTTCTCCATGTGAACATTCAGCTATCTAAACAAGTTTTTTCTTTTCTCTACAGACTTATGCATTTCATATAAGGCATATTTACAAAACCTCAACCTGGTGCTTACGAAAGCAGTCTGATTTCATATTAGTTGGGAAAAAACCATGACTATGCTTTATGTAACAGTTGTTTCACTCTTTCCATATTTAAATAAACTTTCCCTTTGCTTTAGTGGAAAGAATGCTTCATTTAGCCCAGATGTTTTCATTCTACTCAGAAATATAGCGATATGCTATACCATTTATTTCACATAATGTGACATATTGGATGTTCGGGTGGACTCTTAATATATTCTGTTTACCTCTGAGATGATCAAGAAACCAATTTCCTGATGACAAAAGAAGAGTCCCACAGCAGTTTGCACATTTCTATTTACTCTTTACCCTTGAGAAATTCTTCACACTATTTAAACCTCAACATTAAAAAAAAAAAAAAATCCAGTAAGTGCCCAGAACCAGAATGGGTTGCTTACATGCTTTTCATTAGTGTTTGTCACGGTCGCTCATATTGAATTATGCAATTTCAAAGTATTTTATGCCGTGCAAACACAGTTGACTTTGGAGTGCAAAAACAACAGATATTCTTATAAAAGACTAGCTAACCATTCTCTTTGCATTCTAGAATTACCCTCAATTTGCCTAATGAATATATTGCTCTCTCTTGATTTCAGGCTTTAATTTACCTTTCAGCACAGGTCCGTACTTATTTCTTAACACCAACTTAATCTGACATGAGACAAGGATTTCCCCTCCATAGTATTGTAGAACTTGGATGGAATAAATTGAATGGCTGGTTCTTTGTTCCAGTGAGGGCAAACGGTAATTATTTATGGCCAGTAGAATTCATGAAAATTAAATTCCTAGAGAGTTATGTTTTATAAAGATTAACTCTTTGCAGTCAGTATAAATGCCTTTGCCTTGCCAGCATCTCTCTGGTCTCTGAGTTGAAATGTCTCGCTTTCCTTTGCTGACAGCCATCCAGCCTCTTCATGTCTCTGTTTTATTTTCAGCCAGTGACATGTTCATAAATCAAACAGATAGCGTGAATGTATGTGGGTAATTTAGACTTACATATAAAACCAAGATCTGAGAATTATATTTTTGAGGCTCTTCCCATATCATTGTTTGATTCTGTTTTAGACATTATATATTCTTTTATTACAAGCTGAAAATAATTTCAGACAAAATTATACTTTGTTTTTATATTACAGACATAAAATCTGTGTTCTTTCTTTAGCTAATGAGAGCTGTATCTGGGTTTGCCTCTTCTCTGTAGAATCCAATCTAATGGGCAGTGAAACATAAATATGTATGGGTGATTAGAAAGAAAAGGTTTGATTTCATTTACCCCCAGGGGAGGTTGCGTTGTCCCTTCTTTCATAATTACAGTCATTTTCATTTGAAACTTTCCTAGGCAGAAATAGAGAGGAAAATAAACACATTCTATTTCAATAGCCTTTAGGCAACACATACTCCCTGCTTGATGTGTGAACTGAAACACATTCCCGAGGATGGCAACAAAGCACCCTGAGCGGATAGATGTCTGTTATTGCTGCTTTATGTAGACTGCTGATTTCTTTGGGAAGCATGTTACATTACACAGCTACGGTATTCCTGGTGATTTGTTAAGTTGCTGGATATATTGAACTCCATAATGATTGCCTTTGAGCAAAGCAATAGATGCTGCTGATAGAAACAGACCTTTGACCTTATGAGCACATGGCCAGTGACTGCCACCTAGAATTACAACATTCAATTATTCAGGGCCTCAATAATATACTACTTTCTTTTTCCTTGAAATTGTAGCATAGGTTTGCTTGTTTTCTCTTGTGGCATCTGAACATTTAATTTAAATGTCACCCATATTTTAAATTTACAATTTATTGAAGTATTACAACTACAATAAGGCCCCAGGTTGGTATGGAGTGTGAGATCTGCAGCCACATGTATTTATATACTCTTTTTATATATTAGTGGGTTTTGAAATGCACAGTTCCAATATATCATAAAGAGAATCATATTTTCCTACAGCAGAACTCACCTTGGTCAAAGTGACCATTTCTGCTGATAACAGAGAATGTGACTTTGCCACTTCAAGGAAGCTCCATTATTACAGAGTTGAAAATATTTTCTTTCTCTGGGGAATTTCTCAATTACTTTGAATTTTTCATGTTATTTAAATGCAGATTTCAAACTCGCTGATGGTAATGTTCCTCCTTGAGATGGTTTTTCTTTCCACTTCCTCTTGATCCTATTCCTTCTGCTCTTGCTAAAGAGAGAGGCTCTTGTGGTATCAGAATGGGCACTAGGGCGCCTGGCTCATGGCCTCCTCTATGGGGAGCCTCCTGCTGCTTGGTAGGATGTCAGCCTTGTCATCAGGAGCCATGTCATATAGGCTTGCCATCTGTTCTTCCCCCAGGTTGTACCTGGCCAGTGTCTCCGTCAGTTGGAGCATCTATAACAAAATACCTTAAACTAGGTAACTTAGAAATGGCAGAAATGGATTATTTACAGTTCTAGAGGCTGGAGCATCTAAGAACAAGGCACCAGAAGATTGGGTGTGCGGTGAGGACCTATTCTATGTAATAGTATTCCTCAGAGAAAGGAGCCGTAGATGATGGCTAACTTTGTCAACAGGATTTAGAATTGCCTAGGAGAAAAACGTCTATTCTCTATATGGGTGTTTCCAGAGAGATTTAACCAAGGAGGTTAACCTACCATGATTGGGAGTGGCATTATCGATGGGCCGGGATTCTAAAATGAATGAAACAGAGGAAGTCAGTAGAAAACCAGCAGCCATCCCCTTGTGCTTCTTACTGTGAGTGTAGTGTGACCGGCCACTTCATGTACATGTTGCCACAGGCAGAGCTTTTGTCACTGCCACACTGTCTCCTCCATGGTGAACAGTACTCTCAAACTGTGAGCCCCAAACCATTTCCTCCCTTCAGCTGCTCTTGCCCAGTGTTTTTTGCAGCAGTGAGAAAAATAACTAATACTCCCAAGAAGCAAGCAACAGAGATACGTAAGGAATTTATTAGACTGACGATGTGGTCAGTCAGTGGCTACATAGTCCCAGATGGCCATCTGCAGGCCGGAGAACAGGGGAAACAGTACACAGTGTTCATTCCAAGAGGCTAGAAGCTTAAGAGCAAAAGGAGGGGACAGAGATGGGTGGATGGGGGGAGGGAGGCCAATGATACAGTCCCAGAGGCTGAGCTTCTGATATAGGCCTAGGTTGAAAGGCTGAAGCCCCTGGAATCTGATGTCCATAAGTAACAACAGTAGATAGACACTCGTGCTGGAGAAGAGTGAGCATGGAATGGATGCAAGCACGCTTCCTCTCCCGTTGTACAGGCTCATCTCTGCTCCCAGCCTATCAGGTGCTGCTGCTCACAGTCAGGATGGGGGGTCTCCTCCACTCAGTTCTGTAATCTTCTTTCCAGTCTTCTCTAGAAATACCCTCACAGGCACACAGAGAAAGAACGCTTTACCAATTCTCTAGGTATCCCTCAACTCAGTAAAGATCACAGCCTACATATCTTCCTGGGGCAGTCAGGGCAAGCAAGCTCCCCTGGGTCTCTTTTTATATATAGGAACTAATCTCACTCTTGAGGGTTCTGCCCTCACGACTTAATCTTCTCCTGAAGGCCCCACTTCTTAATGCTGTCCTATTAGTCATTAGACTTGCACATATGAATTTGACAGGATGATCTACACATTCATGGAAGCAGCTGTCCGTGTTGCCTGGGCCATCTCCATGTCTCCAGCTCATTGGTGCTTCTGCCTCTGTGAGACCTCTATGCCTTCTCTCCATGGACATCTACTTCTGAGTCTTCAAAGTGCTGATAGTAATCTCACTGCTAAATAGGAAAGAAACAAAGGCAAAGATTTCCATGGTAACAGTTCAGTCTTGGAATGACTGTGGTCTTCTTGATTATCTGGGACCATTCTCTCAGGATCAGCCAATACAGAGTAATGTGGGCGCCAAGAAAATCTCTTCCTTAGGGAATAGTGACAGTCCTTTGTCTTAAGATGTTCATCAATTAGACCTGCTGTTCCTGGGACCCAAGGTATCTCTGAGGAGATAGGTTCAGGAGAGCACAGAAGGAAGGAAATGAAGCAAGATGGAATCGGAACCAAAACAGTTGGCTACAGGTCAGTGCCCAGGCCCTCCCTCAAATCTCCACTGTCAGGCCACCATTCCATTTCTGTGGAAATGGGATCAAAGACAGAGTCCTGTTATGGCCTTAGGGAGATCACAAGAAAGCTTGCAGGTCAGAGTGCCTGGATGAGGAAAGATGGCTCATCTCACTCCTTTCTCAGTCTGGACTTGATCAGCTATCACTGACAAATTAATCCCTTTCATTTTAAAGTATCTGTAAGAATTTTTCCCCAGACTGATGAGAAATTTTATGGATGGGTTATAAATAAATGCTTTAAAAACTAGTAACAGTTGCTGTGTTCTTAAGGCATAATACTATGTAGGTGTTTGAAGTGGGTGAGATTTATATAAAATTCAGAAGATAAAATGTGTAAAGTGAAGAAAAGGCTTTTTCAGTGCTAAATTTGGTTGATTAACTATTTTCTCTTTGGTTGGTTTCCAAAAGATGTTCTTTGAAAAACAAAATATGAAATAAAAGTGATTTTTAATGACTAAATATTTTCCTGTAAAGCCTTCTGTAAAGGGGCTTGAATGATTCACCTACATTTAACATTGGAGAAGGAAGTGATACTTTGAAGTGCAGCTTTTCCTAGCCATTGTTCAAGGGTGACTTGATCTCTGCACCCACAGTTTTGAAGCCTCCAAGAAACATGCCATCCAATTGGCCACTTAACCCTAGTAACTCTGTGTGTCATTTCTAAACCATATTACAGTTATACCCGAACAAAAATCAGCTTGACTAAGCTTTTAGTTTTAAGGCCAAGGGTGGACCTGAACTCTGAGAGCTTGTTCCTCCAAAATCTCCTGTTATTATATTTTTGACCCAGGCTTTCCCCATACTTTTATTGAAACAGTCTTTCCAGCAACAGTTTGGGAAGTAGAAGCTAGGATTCATTCTTGTCAGAGAATCTTGCCCTTTGGTCTCTAGGTCTAAAATTTTCACACACATAATAATATCTAGCAGACTTCTCAGTTACTCTTGCTGTTTTCAATGAGAATAGCAAGCTGCTTTCAAAGCTCAGATATGTTAAACAATTACATCCGCATTTGTTCAGTATCTTAGGTGGAGGGCAAATTGGGGTCCTAAGGTATTGAGATCAGGTGCCCATACCACAAGAGGACCACATGGCTCAGTGAGCTTATTTACATTATGAACAGTAGCTTTGGGGTGCAAGGTTAAGTAAACATCATTAATCCAGATTCTATCTATATTGTAAGTCATTCCTCTACTCTGAGCCCATAAATGGGTCACAGACACACAGACAGATGTACAGTGTTGGTTTTGATTGCCCCACACAAGTACAAAGAAATAAACATCCTAACACAGAGGGAGAGGAGCAACATGGAAGTCAAAGGCAGAAGTTGTGTTTCCTTCAATGTGAGTTGTAACTCCAGGCTGCTGAATCCAAAATGAAAACCAGTGCATGGAGCTTTCCTGAGGAATTGCACTTTCATATTATCTGTGGACAGCTGTGTAGACCTTCAATAAACTTCCAGCGTCTGACATAGTGGTTTATCATGTTTTCTGCTTCCTTAGGGAGGAGCTTTTTCAGGCAGGGTTACCCTGTAGACACAGCTGGGCTGGAACTCACTATCTAGACGACTAGGCTGGTCTCAATCTCACCGAGATCTGCCTGTCTCTGCCTGTATCTGCCTCCTGAGTGCTGTGATTAAAGACATGAGCCACCACATCTGGCCTGTTCTCTCTTTTCTTCAAGCTGAGGCTTATCCCAAGTTATCGTTTTGCTCCATGTCATGGGGTGCTGGTCCACTGGCTTCCTTGAGTCTGGTGGTCACTGTGGTTAGTTAGTCAGGGAGTCAGACCTGTTGCCTTAAGTGACTAGACTGTGCTTTGAGAGGAAGTTGTTTGTTTTATTATTTTATTTGTTTATTTTTAAGGGATTCTACAATATAATAACACAGTTGTTTGCAGATAACATTGATGTTACTCAGTTTGCCATACAATTAGGTAATTGGTGCATTTTGCAAGTATCTATGTCCAAATTTTGAACAACCCAAGGTTCCCATAGTCCAGTTGGAGAAGCTTGTATGCACAGG
>VZQC01010553.1:0-48983 GCA_009823505.1 Rhizomys pruinosus | reverse complement strand
AGAGCTGGACTACACGGAGACCCTGTCTCAAAAGACCAAAAAAAAAAAAAAAAAAGAATTCCAATACCCAATCTATAAACAAAAGTGAAAGCCTGAAAACCTAGACAAGTCAACACTCCATAAACAAGGAGGGGAGGAAGAAAAGCATTGGAAGGAGGCAAGCCAAACAAAACAAGCTTTCAGCTTCAACACACTTAAAAGGGTTTTGATTTGAATCACAAAACGGAAACCACTGCCAGGAGACAAGACAAGGACAACATGGGGAAGGTGCAGTATATCCCAACCAAGCTCTACCAACCCTGTAGGAGATTGTACAATGGGATTCCCCTGGAGGTGACCACCAGAAACAGACCTTAGAGGAATTATTGCAGACCTAGCAGAGAAATAAGAACTAAAGAAATGAATTCAGAGAACTAAAGGAAGGGATTGACAAACTCCAGAAAGGAACTAGAGGAAAAACCACAACACCTTAAGGAAGTTGAAACACTGAAAAAGGAATAAGCCAACCAACGAAGTTAAGAGCACCAAGAAGAGATTGGGAGAAACTCAAAAAGGAAATGGATATATTTAAAGAAATCACAGGATGAATGAAAAGGAAATAGAACACTCATCCAATCAAGAAGAAAGGAAAGGAAAAAAGCCTTTATAAATAGAATGGAGGAAGCTAGCAAAGACTATCAGATCTGGAAGATAACACAGAGCAACTAAAAAAACTCAAATAAAATTATGAAAAATTTAAAAATACACAAAAGTGGAACAACCAGGAATATGGGACACTATGAAAAGATCAAACCTCCAATATCGGAATAGAGGAAAGAAAGAATCCAAGGATATATTGAGCATTTCTTCAACACAATAATAGAGAAAAACTTCCCCAAACTAAAAAATAGACAAATCCATTAATAATACAAGAAGCACATAGGACTCAATAGGACAAGATCAGAAAAGAAAACTCCCCACACCATATAATTAGTTAAAATGGCTAGATGCCCAAAAACAAAGATAAATCTGAAGGCCAAAAAAAGAAAAAACAAGTCAACATACAAAGGGAAACCCCATTCAAGAATCACAACTGACTTCTCGGCACAAACCATAAGCAAGAAGAACATGGAGCAAAGCATTCCAGTGTTAAAAGACTATGATGCCAACCCAGAATTACAGTGTTAAAGGACTATGGATGCCAACCCAGAATACTTTAACCAACAAAAATATGTCGATTTACAGTTTGAAGGAGAAAGGAAAATATTCATTGACATAAACAAGATGATAAGAATACATTTCTTTGGAAAACCAAACCTCTCCCAGGAAAAAATTGCTTGAAGCAATTTCAAAGGGCAGAAGAGAAGAGCAACTATCCTTAAAGCACCTAGGAAAGAAAACTATAATAAAACATATCGTAGGCAGTAATTCCAGAGACTAAAAGTCCAAGTGGTTAATAAGGTGAAAGAAGCAACATCCATCCTTTCAATTATAACCTATTAAATTATTAATGGGCTGAACTCTCCAATCAAAAGGACATAGAACTGGGAGAATGGATTAGGGAAACAAAAAGCCCATCTATTGCTGTCTACAAGAAACCATCTCTTTAATTTCAAGGGACAGGCCCCCACCAACTTAAGGTAAAGGTATGGTGGCAAAAATTTCCAAGCAAACGGTACCAAAAAGGAAAGCAGGTGTTGCTATTTCTAATATCAGACAAAATAGACTTTAAAGCAAAAGAAATCAAAGAGACAAAGAGGGCCACTACATCTTTATAAAGGAACATATCAATGATGAAGATCTCCACAATATGAATATATACGCACCAAATGCCGATACACCAAACTTTGTAAAGACCAATTTTTCAGGATCTCAAGGCTCAAATAAACCCCAGCACACTAATAGTAGGGACTTCAATACCCCACTAAGTCCCTTTAGACAGATCCAACAGGACAAAGGATAAACAAAGAGACATCAACTGAATGATACAAATACACCAACTGGACTTCACAGACATCTATCAAATGATTACACCCAAACACCAGAGAATAACACTTTCTTACTCAGCACCCCCACAGAACATTCTCAAAAACAGGACCATATCTGGGACACAGGGAAAAACTCAACACTTAAATACAAAAAGATTGAAATAAATCTCATTGCATTCTATCAGACCACAGTAAAAAAAAAAAAAAAAAAAAAAAAAAAAAAAAAAAAAAAAAAAAAAAACACATGGAGACTAAAACAACACTCTCCTGAATAACTAATGGAATGTCAAGGCAGAAATAAGAAAGAAATAAAAACATTTCCTGGAACTGCATGACAACTGAAAGTAACAAAACACAGGCAAAACCTATGTGACACTTTAGAAAGGGCGATCCTATAGGGCAAGTTTATGCTCTAGTGCGTTACATTAAAAAAAACGAAGAGCACAAGTAATAGATCTAACACATGCAGCTTAAAGTACTTGTAGAGAGAACAGACAGAAGAACCCTAAACTCAGCAGAAGAGAATAACAAATCAGGAGCAGAGATTCAATGGAAATAGAAACAAAAGAGAAACTATACAAAAATAATCAATAATCAATTTCTTGAAAAAAAAAAAAAAAAAAAAAAAAAAAAAAAGAAGAAGACCTAATGAAAAAAAAAAAGGAACAACTCCAAATCAATAGAATCTGTGATTGAAGGGGAAATATCACAACAGAAATGAAGATAATCCGACAAGCCAAAGGATTACTTCAAAAACCTAATACTCTACTAAGTCTTGAAAACCTAGAAGAAAATGTGCATGAATATTAAATCCTGGGAATCACCAAATCTGAACCAAGAAGAACTCGACAGCATAAATAGTCCAAATTGTATATATAGTAATAAATTGATGATGTAGTAAGCATCTCCCAACCAAAAAAAAATGCACAGGCCCAGATGTGTTTTTCACGAGTAGGTGAATTCTATAAAATATTTCAAAAAGACCTACAAACCATTACTCTTTCAAGTTGTTTAGAAGATACAAATCGGGGAGTTCTCCCAGATTCCTTCTATGAAGCCTAGCAATCACACTAATACCAAAACAGCGAAATTAACAACCAAAAAGCGAGAACTGTAGACCCATATCTCTAATGAACACAGATCCCAAAATTCTAAACAGGACTTCTGGAACTCACTCTGTAGACCAGGTTGGCCTTGAACTCACAAAGATCCACCTGCCTCTGCCTCCCAAGTGCTAGGATTAAAGGCGTGCACCACCACGCCCGGCTAGGGTATTGGAATTCTAAGTCACTCTTCCTTTCCTGTTCTGAGAGTTCTCCTAATCCACTGGATACTCTCTCTTCCTCAATTCCAGTTGTTGGGGGGGAGCGGAGGGGGGTAATGCCTGGCTTAGCCCGTGCCCTGGTACCCGAGTCAGGCATCAGAGTCAAACCCAAACTCAGGACCGCTTCCGGCTGCAAGGAGGGAAGAGCGACCCACCAGGCTTAGGGCTACGATCTAGCCTCTGCCAGCCACTAGACCCTCTGCCACAGACCAGAAAATCAATTGTCCAGCACAACAAAAGTCAATCTGTCCTAAGCTTTTACCTGCCTGGAGCAGTGTTGGGCTGCTCCAGGTGATCCTATCAGGTCCGGAACCTGAGTCTGAACACACGACCCCACTCCGGCACCTGAGTCAGGCACCAGAGTCAGACCCAAACTCAGGACTGCTTCCGGCTCAAGAGGAAGATGTTTCAGGGAAGCTCCAATAAATTCCTCAGTTGAAGCCTTGGCTTCTGATAAACTATCATTTCCTGAAGATTACATTCCCTTTACATATAAACATCCATTATAGAACTTTAGAACTCAATTGAAAAGTGAGTTTATGGGTTGGAGAGATGGCCTAGCGGTTAAGAGCGCCGACCGCTCTTACAGAGGACCCGGGTTCGATCCCCAGCACCCACATGGCGGCCGAGAACCGTCTGAAACTCCAGTTCCAGGAGAACTCCAGTTCCAGGGGAATCCGAGACCCTCTTCTGACCTCCGCAGCATTGCACGACACGGGTGCACACACCTGCATGCAGACAGTACATTCATACACATACCGAAATAAAAAAAAAAAAAAATTAAAAAAAAATAAAATAAAATAAAAATATTAAAAAAAAAAGAAAGAAAAGTGAGTTTATTTACACCCACTTGATTTTTTTGTGTGTATACACTGTAGTATCTCTTGCAAAAACTCTTACCTCTCCTGTATTTATGGGAGGCATTTAAGTTTGGTGGGGGGCAAAAAGGAAATTTTGTTCCTTTTCACCATTTAAAAAATCCAGCAGGCCGAGAGAGAGAGAGAGAGAGAGAGAGAGAGAGAGAGAGAGAGCTGAGAAGTGGCACCAGGAAAGTCACAACAGCATTCTCTTTGTCATCACTGGGAGTTCTAAGCTTGCTTGAAATCTCTTCCCTTAGCACTGTGTATCCCTGTCTGCCACTAGTGTTGACAGGTGCCCACTGTATGACCATAATTTCAATGAGATTGTCCTTGGGAACCAGCAGTGGAATGAGTGGCCGGGAGGCCGGCTACTGCCTGTGTCACTCTCACTTGTGGGACTGAGACCCTGAGCCTGCCTGTTCCTCTTGATGGGACACCGTGGGGTCAGCTTGTAGCCGCTGAATGCTGGCTTGTTTATTTACTTGTTTATTCATTTATTTGTGGCATGGGGGTACATGCATGGGACATGTTGGGGTCAGAAGACAGCCTGCCGAAGTCAGCTCTCTCCTTCCATCATATGGGTCTTGGTGATTGAACTCAGGGTGTCAGGCCTGGCAGAAAGTGCCTTTACCTGCAGAACTATCTCACAGGCCCAGAAAGCTGGCAAATTAATGCCAGTGTACCAAGGCTGTGGCAATGTGTTGGCAGATCTGACTCTGGGAAGAATCCTTGTGGTATGCCTGTAAAGTGCATGATTTAGTGATAACGAGGGTTAATGTATGTGATTAATGGATCAAACAATATTATTCAGTTGCCAGGGCTGTCACTATAGCAAAATCCATAGGAATGATTTTAATAAATTTTCCAATATAGTACTTTGAAGGGAATTGAAATTTCTGATAATGTATAACATTTTCAAAGTCATTTGAAAACATTTTCAAAATCATGTGCCATACTGTATATTCATCTACTCATTGTTAATCAGAAAACCTTCAGTGAAAATTTTTTGGTGGTAATAGAAAAGAATGACAGCTTTCTTGCTTTTTGTTTCAGTACTCTTAAGACCGTGCTCTCAGGTTTATGCATTTCTGATACAGTGAATAAGTCAAGAGGAATTACAGGATTTGCTTCATTTTTTTCAATCCCCCTTTGTATGTGCTTATGTTGGGTAACTGATGTTTCTGCCTCTTCCCCCTTGGCCTCCCTTCCCCAGTGTCTATGATGGGGAAATTTCTCTTTAATTCTAATATCTCCAAAGAATATTGTTCTAGTTTGTCTTCCATTGCTGTGACAAAACACTCTGACCAACACCAACTTGGGGAGGAAAGGGTTTATTCAGCTTACATCTCCTGGGTCACACTTCATCACTTAGGGAGCCCAAGGAAGGAACTCAGGGCAGGAACCTGGAGGCAGGAGCTGAAGCACAGGCCATGGAGGAATGCTGTTCACTGGCTTGCTCCCCTGGCCCATGCCCAGCCTGCCTTCTTATACGGTACACAACAACCTGCCCAGGGTGGCACCACTCATTGTTGGGCTGGGCCCTCCCACACTGCTCGACCATCAAGACAATACTCCACAGATGTGGCCACAGGCCAATCCAATGGAGCCAGTTCCCCAATTGAGGCTCCCTCAACCCAGGTGTGTCAATTTGACAATAAAGCTTTCCAGCACAATTGACCCTTGTCAACTTGACACACAAAACACATCACTATTAAATCACAATTTCCATTTCTTATCCCCAAAGTTATGATTTTAACATTAATCACAGACCTAAGACAGTAAACACCTTAAAAGCCCCACAGTTTTAAAATGTCCAACGCTTAAAAGTTCGTCTATTAAAAGTCTCTTAACTGTGGGCTGCGGTAAAATCCAAAACAAGCTACTGTCTTATTTCAAAGGGAAGAACAGGCACTCTCAAAACAAACCTAAGTCCAGCAAAGTAGCCCAAGGCTGGACACCTGTACTCACTCACAATCTTCTGGGCTCCAAAGGGTTTCAGCAGCTCCCCTCTCCGACTCTGCCATCCATGCACAACAGCTCATCTTGAGGCCCAGGCTGATCCATTCCACACCTGCTCTGCTTCCTTGGTGGTCATCCATGTCCTGCACTACAAAAAGCTGGGTTGCCACTGAAACTGAGGCAGCATCTTCACCAATGGTCTCTTCTGACCTCTCCGCGTGCAAAGTCCCAGCTTCTCTCCATGACCCCTGCAATCCTGAGGTCCCACTGCAACCAAGGTGCACTTCCACCAATGGTCTTTTCTGACCTCTCCACAGTGCCAATCCCTCAGGCTGCTTTCTGTGACCCCCCCCCCTCAAATTTCAACAACAGAACCATATAGGAGAACTCCTACACACTACCAAGTCTGCTTCCTGCTTGAGATGGAGGCTCAGGCCCCTTCTGGAACACAGCTTCTGTGTGCTGACCCTGAAGAAATTTCTCCCAGAAGATTTCACCACAGTGGTACTGGTCTCTTGTTACTTAGCCTGATTTTCAGCCCCCCAGCTAACCAGCATCAATTGTCCCAGTAAAAAAAAGATTTCAGTTACGGTTCTGGTCTCTTGTTTTTCTACAGCTGATTCTTCAGCCCCAGCTGACCAGAACCCACAGATTAAACAGTCCTGGTGATCTCTGCTTCCTTATGAAACTAGAAACTTCACAAGCCAGGCCTCCATCTTCTACAATCCTGCAAAAACTGCTCCACAACTCCACAGAAACAATCTTTAGCATTCAATGATCTTCCCAGCCCAGAGTTCCAAACACCTCCACAATCCTTCCCCAAAACACCAAGGTCAGGTTCTGCCACAGCAATACCCCACTGTCTGGTACCAAATGAGTGATTAATAATCAAGTAGAATCAGATGACTTGTTCTGTGGATAGTCAGCTCTTTCTCCAGCTATCCCTGTTGTTGCCCATGGGCCCATGAAAAAGTGGCTGGGGCAGAGAGGAGGGTTAATGCATGGGCTCAACAGCATGGACTCCACTCACCAAGCTGATCTGGTACAGCTGCTGCCAGTGCCAGATTTGCCAACAGCAGAGCCAACATTGAGCCCCAAATATGGTGCTATTTCCCGGGGGTGACCAGCCAGCAACCTGGTGGCAGGTTTATATTGGACTACTTCCATCATGGAGGGACAGTTTGGTCCTTACAAGAATAGAATACTTATTCTGGTTATGGATTTGCCTTCCTGCACTAATGCTTCTGCCAAAACTACCATCCAGGGTTACAGCAATGCCTTATCCACCATCATGGTATTCCTCACAACATCCTTCTGACCAAGGAAATCACTTCACAGCCAAAGAAGTGTCAACAGTGAGCCCATGGTCATGGTATCCACTGGTCTTACCATGTTCCCCACACCCGAAGCAGCTGGCTTGAAGACTGGAAGGGCCTCTTGAAGACACAGTTACAGTGCCAATAGGTAGCAATACCCTGGAGCTAGGGCAAGTTTCTCCAGCAGGCAGTATATGCTTTGAATCAGCACCCACTCTATGGTACTCTTTCTCCTATACCAGAATTCACAGGTCCAGGAACCAAGGGGTGGAAGTGGGGTGATTCCATTCACTATCACCCTTATGACCCGTAGGAAAATTTTGCTTCCTGTACCCATCCTTGCATTCTCTGGTCTAGAGTTTTGGCTCCAAAGGGGGGATGCTTTGTTGGCCAGGAGATACAGCAAATTCCATTGAACTGGAAGCTAAGCTTCCCTCTGGCCACTTTGGGCTTCTTACTGCCCTAACCAAAGGCTAAGAAGGAATAACATATAGGAGGATGATTGATCCAGACTACCAGGGGAAATTGGACTTTTTTCCACAATGGGGGAAAGGAAGATAATGTCTGGAAGGCAGGAGATCTGTAGGGTCCCTTCTGGTGCTACCATGTCCTATGATTAAGGTCATGGGAAACTCCAACAACCCAACCAGACAGGGACAATAAATGGCCCAGACCCTTCAGGATGAAGGTATGGGTCACTCCCCAGGGAAAGAGCCAAGACCTGCAGAGGTGTGCTGATAGGTGGAGGAAAACAGAAGGGTAGTAGAAGAGTTGAATAAATAGACGAAGCTGGGCCACGAGGACCAGTATGCAGAAACGTAGATTATAATAGATTATTAACTTTTGTCCTATTTGGTTAAGAATGACTTGGGTCATATTACGTAATATTAAATAGATACTTGTAGTTGTCCCTTTTTTGAATGTGAACTAAGATAAGTTATGTGTGTAATTTATAGTTAGTACGTCTGAGGACTCTTGTTCCTCAGGCTACACACACTCTCAACTTACTCCGTTTGCTATTGACATGAGACACTTAAACAGTTTTAGTGGAATTCAGCCCTTGGCCATTGTTTGCATTGACTTTAGGATACATACCATAAGGAGAGGCTGTTAATTGGGTGTCAAGTTGACAAGGGGTGGACGATAGTGATGGTGTATACCTGGGTGTCAACTTGACTGGATAAGAACAAATAAGAGAAAAGGATCTTCAGATTAGGACCACCACAACCCGGATGGCCCACCCCATGATGGGCGTTACCCTTCTGCCGACAGGCAGTATTGAAAGGCCATGGCAGAGGAGTCAGTCCTTTTTGACCCACAGCTTACCTCCCTCCCTGGTGAGTTTTTCTTGCTGCTTTGATCCCCTTTGGATCCCACGTGTACTGAGACCGGCAGATACTCCTGGAATCACATTGGGCTTACAGCACCAGATGGGACTACGAGACAATCCAGCCTTGCTAACTGAGCGTTCCCTGGATCTCAGCCTCTCCAATGCAGCTTGCTACGGTTGGACCTTGATGAAACTCTGTCCACGGGAGCAAATCAATAAATTGTATATAGCTATATTTTTTGTTATGTTTCTGTTTCTTTAGAGACCCTGACTAATACAATATTCAGATGTCTCTGGCATACAGTGGACTTAACCAGAGGCTAAATCCTGCTAAGGAGACCACAAAACGTTACAATCATATCAATCTTTTTCCCTCCCTCCCTCCCTCCCTCCTTCCCTCCCTCCCTCCCTCCTTCCCTCCCTCCCTTTTTCAACAGAGCCCAAACCTGACTGCTTGATAAAAATTCTGCTTGGGGCTGGAGAGATGGCCTAGTGGTTAAGAGTGCTGACCGCTCTTGCACAGGACCCAGGTTCGATTCCCAGCACCCACATGGCAGCTGAGAACCATCTTTAACTCCAGTTCCGGGGGAATCTGACACCCTCTTCTGACCTCCATGGCATTGCACGACATGGGTGCACAGACCTACATGCAGACAGTACACTCATACACATTAAAAAAAAATTCTGCTTAAGCTTTAAGATCATTATCTGTGTAGTCTCCACTGATAATAGGCTCTGGTCTCTGTAAGAATGTAGGTATTAAATGCCATCAAGAATTCTATGAAAATATGCTTAATAGTTACATGTTATACATAAGGTGTAACATGAATGGAATTTCACCAGTAAAAGTGTCTTGCATCCCTCATCCTATGTCCTCCTGACCATCTCTAGAGCAGTCCATCATTTCCTCCTCTGCATCATATCCACATGTGGAAGTCCAATGAACATTTCCTGAAAATATACTATGTGTGTGCTAGGTTCTTAGGAAGGAGGTAATCAGTCTTTATAAAGCTTACTTCTTGTACCACAAGACAGATATAAATAAATATAAGTAAGCATTCATTAGTGGATAATGAATATGAGGAAATAAAAACTTAAATCAGAAAAACCAGAATAAGTTAGAAATTAAGTTGAATAGAAGGTTAAATTTAGTGAAGTTTGGAAAAGGTAAAGAAGTTAATCAAGCACATTCTGAAGAACAAACACTGGGAGGTTGTGAAGGTAGGATCAAGCCCAAAGATTTCTGGGTGTACCAGCTAGGCCAGTGTAGCTAAGAGAATGAATTCAGGTGAGACTAGCAGGAGACAAACTGGAAAAAAGGACAGCCCAAGACTCACAAACCATGGATAGCTCTTTGGCCTTACTTTGAGTGAGGTAGGAAATCAGTGGAAAATTCTAGGAGGAGAATATCAGAAAGGAAATTATACATTATCTATATGCTAATAAATAACATCTGACCACTAAGTGGAGTGTAGACACTCAGTAGAGCTATTATAATAATCTAGGCAAGACACAACAGTGAATTGAACCAAGATACCTAGTAAGAAGGATCAAGGTTCTGGCATCATTTTGAAGTCAATGCCAAAGGATGTCCAGATGAAGGGGATGCTGTGGTGCATGAGAGAATGCAGACCCATTAGCAGGAATCTGACCTAGCTGGAGTTGTTGTCAACTGATACAAAGAAATCTGTCAGGTGAGCTAGTTAGGGCTTGTGTTTGAAGGAATGAGGAGTTCCATTTTTCATGTGTTAAATAGAAATTATGTTAGATTTTCAAATGGAAGGAGATCAAGTAAGAATCCTGATGTTCAGAGGAGAAAGTTGAGGCTAGAAATACACAGCTGAAAGTTATAAGCAAACGAGTGAAACTAGAAGAGATCATCAAGACAGTGAATTCAGGAGTGTGACACTGTATGTTAGCATAGCAGGGGAGGAGGAAGAATCACCAAAGAACATTAAGAAGAAAGTGAAGTTGAAGGGAAAAATGGAAGCATTTGATATCCTAGAAGCCAAATGAGAGGCACTACTGACCAGTTACATTAATTGAGCTGATAGTGAGTAGTTGGATTATGTGAGACTGATAGTGACCAGTTATATTAATTGGGGCAGACAGTGAGCAGTTGCATTAAGTAAGATGATAGCAATTACTTGAATTAAGTAAGGCTGATAGATCGACATTACAGATAATGTCATTTAGTTCTTCTGCTCCACTGCTGATTGTTTCATGTTATCTGAGCCCTAATTCCACTTCAAATAGAATTTTCTTTTTTTGTCTTTTCGAGACAGGGTCTCCCTGTAGCCCCAGCTGTCCTGGAACTCACTCTGTAGACCAGGCTGGCCTTGAACTCACAAAGATCTGCCTGCCTCTGCCTCCCAAGTGCTAGGATTAAAGGTGTGCGCCACCACACCCAGCCAAATAGAATTTTCAAAATATATATGGTGAAAGGTACTTTCACTACTCTGCTTTTCCCTCAAAATTTTATTATAAAAATCTTGAAGTTTGAGACAGCTGTACAGTTTGTACCCATGCTATACTGTGGTTTGCCCACCATCTAGACAGAACAATAACTTTTTTGGATTTTTTAAATTGTGCATTTCTCCCTCCTACCCATAGATTTCTGTTCATTTTCAGGTGCTTCAAAGTAGGTTGCAGTCAGTCATCAGTACATTCCATTTCTAAACATTTTAACATGTGTTATCTGTTATTCAGTATTTATTCTTTTAAGGCAAAATTTACCTATGTTGAAATGTGTAAATTTCAAGTATTCCATTCAGTTAGTTTCAGCAACTTCGTGGTGCAGTATAGAGGCCAAATATTAAATCTTTATATCAAGATATAAAACACTCTGTCCCCTGTAGGAAGTCTTTTATTCTGCTCATGGAAAATCTCCAAAGTCAGTCACAATTCTTGTTTCTTTTTTTTCACCAGACACTTGTTCTGGTATGTCACATAAATGGGATCATGTGTCATAGACAGTAAAACATGGTTTAATTCTTTTAATCAGAATTTTAAGGGTCTTCTGTGTTGTTGCATTAATCAGTTACTTGTTATTCTTTTCATTGGGCATTATTCCATGTAGATTTTGGAGAATATGTTTTGAGCACTGGGCTTATTAGAGGAGTGTAATCACAGTGTGTCCTGGGGGAGTGAGGCCCGTGCCCTGTGAATTCCTTTGACCATTGTATCAGTTTGTCCATATCATGGCTCAGTCCACATGATTTGAATGGCACAGGTAAGGAACAAAGGCATCAAATTTCTAAAATATTCAGAGATAAGACCAAGAGAGGCGGATTGCTATGGCATCCTCTCATGGCTTTATAGTCTCCATATATCTAAGATGTTTTAGAATAAAAGTTGTTGAAGTGGTTAGTTATGAGCAACACATGATCAGGGCAAATGCATGGCCCAGTGGGAATATATGAACTGCATTTAAATTTTTCTGGTAGTCACATTTTAAAAGTAAAAAAAAAAAACAAATGAAATTAGGTTACTTCTATATTTAGTGGAACTCAATACACCTACAGTATTAACATTTCAACCTGTTACTGATATAAAAATTATTGAGACATTTTCCTTCTTCTATTACCCTGGGAGTACATCTCCGTTGCTGCCAGCTCCATGTTAGCATAGCTGTAGAAGGTCTGGTGTAGCCTAACTACCATATTCTCCCTAAGATGCACAACATTTGTAAACACTGTATTTACAATTAAAAAAAGAAAGAAAGAAAGTCTCACCATGGGGAACTTGCAGCCTATCTTTTATTTCTCTTCTATAAATCCTCGGAACTTAACAAGGCTGAGTTCTTTACCTTTCATTTTACCATGCCCTCCTCTTGTTTGGTGTGTCCTTATTTTTGGTTAGAAAAAAAGTCGATTCTCTTTTCCAACTGGCAAGCTCTCAGCTGGATAACTTCAGCCTGCCTCTGTACAATACTGATGGCGCACATATGCCCTGGACAGAGGTCTCTGCCCCGTCCCCAAAGCCCCACAAGTAACCTCTTCTGGCCTTGAACCTCACAAATTTCTCTTTCCCTAAAATGTCCAAAAACAGTGTAGGGAACAACCCAGTCAGTACCCTGCTGAGCACTGTGCTGGCTCTGCTTCCTGCCAGCCAGTTCCTCTAGGTTGTTTGTAGGGCTTGGTGTTTGGGGACTGGAGTTGTCTCAGTTTCACTGTTTCATTTACTGCCTTGCACCTTGAATCAATATTGTGGTCCCACTTGGACACTCCCTCCACAATTCCAGTTAGGGAGTGGGTGGGTACTCTGTGTACTTATATGCGCTATCTGGGCAACTCCCCTCCCTCAGCCACACAAGCCAATGATTCAATTATCCAATGATCCGCCTGGCTGAAGTGCCTGGCCCCGCCCCTACCTGTGCTTCAGGTGGTCCAATGAAATCCTCCTATCTGAGCTCTGTGCACTGGGGCCCCCAGCATTTACTTAATTGTTAAGGGATGTTACAGGCCCCATCCCAATGTGAGTGGTGCCATCCCTGGGCAGGTAATCCTGAATTGTATAAGAAAGCAGACTGGGGGCTGGAGAGATGGCTCAGCGGTTAAGAGCATAGTCTGCTCTTACAGAGGACTCGGGTTCAATTCCCAGCACCTACATGGGGGCTAAGAATCATCTTTAACTCCAGTTCTAGGGGAATCCGACACCCTCTTCTGACCTCCACAGCATTGCATGACATGGGTGCACAAACCTACACACAGAAAGCACACTTGTACACATACAAAATGATAAATTTAAAAAATTGACAGGAAAAAAAAAAGAAAGCAGACTTAACACAGGCCAGAAGAGTGAGCTAGTAAGCAGTATTCCCTCTGGGTCTGTGCTTCAGTTTCTGCCTCTAGGTTCCTGCCCCGAGTACCTGCCCTAGCTTCCCTCAAGTTTAAACTGCATTAGGACATGTAAGGCAAATAAGCCCTTTCCTCCCGAAGTTGGTTTTGGTCAGAGTGTTTTATTACAACAGAAAGCTACTAGAAAATTGGACCTTTAGCCCCCTGAAACAATGGAAAATGAATATTTGTTATATATGCCTGTAGTCTGCTTGGTTGTAGCAGCAAGAGCTGGCTTAGGTTCTTATGTATACTACTAATAAAAACTGCATAGCTGATAAATAACTACATGTATTTTCAATTCTAAGTGCATTATACATATTGACTCAATCCTTACAACTTCCCATGAGATAAGCCCTATTGTAACCTACTACTCAGACAAGAAAACTTAGGCAGTGAAAGTTTAAGTACTCTCCTTAACACTTCTAAACTAGTACATGGTAGAACTAGTTCTGAACTAGTACTAGGTATTGAAACCCAATGCATTCAGAATCTGAGGGTGACATGGTCTGCTGAGCCCTGTCCTGAGGCACTGCCTTGGAAATTTCTGTCTCAAAGGGGGCATGGCCTGGCTGTGACCTTGGCAGAAGGCACAGATCTGAGCAACACATGCTAGCTTGTGGTGGTACATTGGCTGTACTGGGTAGAAAGCAGATGTTCTTGGCAGTGTGTTCTGATTACCATGCTGTGAATCTCAAGCTAGAGCTCTTCCTGGGTATAACTGAGTATCCTGGCTTCTCTGTGCCTTGGAGGTTGGCCAGTAACAGTGTTCTGGCACTCTTTCAGCAAAGGACTGCTTTCTAGGCATTTCTGGAAGTCTGAGTAGGGACAGACCCATTTGGCCCTAAGCATTTACTGTGTTCAGCAATATTGTTGCAGTGGACTTTGGCAACAGTTTCCACTTCCATTGAAACCTCAGACAATCCCATTCAAATTATTTACCCTGAGACGATAGAAGTCAACCCTTGGCTTACTGGTGTAGGCATGCTCACTGCAGAGGAGGCTTTCAGGAATCCTGTGCAAGAAAGAAGTCATGTCACCTGACAGCTGCCACAGAGCTGTGTATGGGGACATTTAGGAGTTGCATCCATGGTACTTGACAGCTGTCTCATGGCTGTCTATGGGGATACCCAGGAGGTTAGGGAAAGTTATGCTTTCCAGACCTGCTTTTCAGAATCTCCTATCACCCAATTGTGTTCATCTTTAGCCATACTGTTCTTAGGAAACCCAGGTTGAGTTTGAGGGTATCCTTTTAGCTAACAATCAATACAAAGTATCAGGAAAATGTCAGAAAGAATCTCAGTTCTTGATGGCTTCACCATTGGAATCATCATTGACACTAAAATTTTCAAGACTTTTAAAATAAGGTTCTCAGTGGGACATTGACTTAGAAATAATACAGGTGTTAAAAAAATGAGAAGCATGTGTTCAGACAGACATGTTAATTAAAACAGATTCTCAGGCTTGTCTCCATAAGTTCTACACAACTGAGATGTTTACATCCTGTTGGGTACAATGAGTACCTCTGTACTTCCCGTGACCCAGGAAGTTCTTCTGTAGGGTTTATAAAGGAGGGCACCCTACAGTGCAAATAAATAAATTACAGGTTGGGAAAATAGGGGCAATGAGCTACCTGGTCGCAGAGAATGTGTTTAATTAGATCAACTTAGACTTGAAGGATTCAAGTCTCAGCAAATTCTGCTCACTGAATATCCCAGAACATAAAGTAAACTGTCTACCCACCATTTCCTGGCTCACAACAACCTTCATAATTAGACTCAAGTAGAAAAGAAGTTGCGGAGCATCTCTCAGATTGGAGTGGGTATAACTGCACATGAACTGGTAATGACTATGGAATTTTATAATCACCAATTTCCACCCTTTCCCTAGTGAAGACTCAGAGACCGTGTACATTGGGGTAAGCTCAATGCAGCAGTATTTCCCGAGTGGTGAATAAAGCTTGGGAGTGATGTTAATGGCGTAGAAGGCCATAAGGATGTCATAAATCTCGAAATTTGCTTTGTGCCGAAATATTTTATTACAGCCTTGGTGGTACTTGGGAAAAATTTATTGGGTAGTAAATCACTCAAATTAAGTAATTTCAGTGTGTGTATGTGCTCATAAACTTCATCTTGGTCTTAAATGTTTTGATCAAATTTTATGAGACTTCCTTGGTTAGGATTTAATGAGAACATGCTTTGATAAAGGTCTATATTAGTTAAGGATACAAAATAATAGATATGTCACTCTCTTCAGGGTCTAAGCCCTATTTGTTGAAAAATGCTAACCATGTCATATTTCCATATGCCATTTGAAATTCCAGTTATTTATTTTTAAGCCTATTTATCTCTAAGGTCATGGTCAGCTTTCTACACAATAAGGAACAGCACTTGATGGCATAAATGTATTAGTTTGCCGGGCGTGGTGGTGCACACCTTTAATCCCAGCACTCGGGAGGCAGAGGCAGGCTGATCTTTGTGAGTTCAAGGCCAGCCTGGTCTACAGAGTGAGTTCCAGGACAGCTGGGGCTACAGGGAGACCCTGTCTTGAAAAGACCAAAAAAAAAAAAATGTATTAGTTTAACCCCAGAGTATGATGAGCAAGAATACAAAGTTATAACTTAAGAAAATAAGCCTAACTGGTATATATCTCTAAGGTCATGGTCAGCTTTCTACAGAATACTAGGGAATAGCACATGATGGCATAAATGTATTAGTTTAACCCCAGAGTGGATGATGAGTAAGAATATAAAGTTATAACTTAAGAGAATGACAGTTGGGCTTTATAGGTGGGAAGGAAAGGGTAGAGAAAAGGATTCCAGACAGTACATTTCTTTTTTTTCTTCAAGGATTATTCCAAACAGTACATTTCATTTTTTTTTAATTTTTATTTTATTTATTTATTTTTATTAATTTTATTTATTTCTGTATGTGTATGAACGTACTGTCTGCATGCAAGTTTGTGCACCCGTGTCGTGCAATGCCACAGAGGTCAGAAGAGGGTCTCGGATTCCCCTGGAACTGGAGTTCTCCTGGAACTGGAGTTTCAGATGGTTCTCGGCCGCCATGTGGGTGCTGGGGATCGAACCCAGGTCCTCTGTAAGAGTGGTCGGCGCTCTTAACTGCTAGGCCATCTCTCCAGCCCACATTTCATTTTTTTAAATCAATGATTATCTCTTTGTGAATTCTGAGTCAATGATATAAATTTACACCATAATCCAAATAGCAAGGACAACCCAGGGGCATCTGGGAACAAATGCTTTACTGGAAAGGACTTAACATATATGACAGAATGCATGAAATCTGGGGTGGGGGGTTATGGGAGGGAAATAGGGAAGGGATGTCCAAATTTGATTAAGATCTATTACATGAAATGCACAAAAACTCAATAGAAATATTTTTGAAGCAAAACGGAGAGAAAAAATACAGTACTGCAGCTAAGAATAAAAAAAGAAGCCCCATTGACATTATCTTAAGGATCTGCCTGTGGGCACTGCACAATGCAGGGGTTGGTCAGAGGGCAGCCTCTCATCCTCTGGATATACTTCTTAATTTCTTAGACAGTTATGGAGTCCCAAATCAGAGAGAACTTAAAAGGCAGAGACATAGTAATAAGCATGAAGCTTTCAGCTGAGCAGTCACTTCTGGGCCAGTCATCCCATTAAGTCTCGCTATGGTAGCTAATCCATCACAGTAAGGCCTTTATGTTAGTGTGAAAGGTACAGTATCAGATGGCAAGGAGGAGGAAAGTTGGGGGAATGTGGGGGCCACAGGATAGGTTCCCAACCTAACCTGGGCTAATCCACTGGAGTGTAATAAAAACATAAAGCACAGGAAATGATAAGGAATGAATTAGGAAAGGAAGGATATGCTGGGATTGAACTGAACTTCACAGTAAAATTCAGTTAAGCTCTAAGTTAATGACTTATCTCCTTATGTACAAGTATCCAATTATGATGAGGCCACAGTCACCTTCACAGAGAGAGAGAGAGAGAGAGAGAGAGAGAGAGAGAGAGAGAGAGAGAGAGAGATCAACCTCAAGTGAAAAAGTGATGTAATATGTTTAAGAGATTGAAAGAGGTTAGTATTTTAGGGACATCAGATGATAGGGAAACTGGAAGATGAGATTAGACAATTTAAAGGAACTAAGCTTAAATTTACTTCCCAAATAAGTAGAAGTCATAGTCCAGTCATACAGCTTTAAAGAGCAAAGTGTATATTGGGTAAAATTTATTTAGCAGGTATTCAACTCTGCCCAAGCTTTATCCACAAAGTAAAGGATATTTTAAGGCTTAGTGAAATGTTTAGATTAGTTTAATTTAGGTGTAGGTTTTGGTGAAAATGGTAATACAATTGAACTAATTGGGAACTAAAATGTTAATTGTTTTATTTATAATTTGTATTGGGTTAAGGTACACAAATGGTCTCTATATTTTTCTGAATTATACAACATCACATTATAACACTTTCTTTTACTCGTAGGACAATTTAAAGGAACTAAGCTTAAATTTCCTTCCCAAATAAGAAGCATCCAGTCAATGAGAAACATGTTTGGCGTAAATTTAATGAAAGCCTATGCCTGGCTCCTGTTATGGGTATGGTATAATACAACTTGGCATCTATAGGTCAAAACTAAAAACCTAAAAAAAAAAAAAAGGGGAGGTGGAAGATGTTGGGTAGTATCCCTTTCGGGTTACAAATGGAAAACCTGTGTTCGCATTCCTATTGATAAATTTTCAATTTTCTTAGATCTGAAACTAACAATGGGAGGAGAATTTAATGTTCCCACAGGTAAAAATCACCAACTAAATTCTGAAAACTACAACTTATGGCTGTGCAGGATGGACTGGGAAATGCCAGCAGAGGAGCTGACCCATCTGAACATAAATAAAGAAAGAAACCTCCGACTGCCTGAGTCACAGCCCCTTGAGCATCTCTCTGAATCTGCTTTGGGTTAACTGTTTATAATGGCCCTAACGAAGTTTACCTTCCAGATACTGAGAACCTTCCTACCTCTCCCCTTTAAGGAAAAAGAAAACACATTATGGTAATGAAATCATCCCTAAACGTCACATTAGAGCCAATTTCTTTAAAAACAGGTTAATCCCTTTTTAACAAATTTTTTATTATTTTGTATGTGTATGATGTCTGTCTGCATGCAGATTTGTGCACCCGTGTCGTGCAAATGCCCACGGAGGTCAGAAGAGGGTGCGGATTCCCCTGGAACTGGAGTTCTCCTGGAATTGGAGTTACAGATGGTTCTCAGCCGCCATGTGGGTGCTGGGGATCGAACCCGGGTCCTCTACAAGAGCAGTCGGTGCTCTTAACTGCTCGGCTCTTCTCCATGCCCCTAACTTTTTAATGACTGATAGGCATAGGAACGTGAAAGGGATAATTCATCTATCTAGAGCCAAATTCAATAATAAAGTGTTTAAAGCTGTGTAATTAAGCAAAATAATTACTACAGGAAAGCTCTGACATCAGCAATGAATTATTCTGCCTAGGAGATGTTGGCTAGGAGATTCAACCCCCCCCCCAAATTCAAAGGCCTTTTGCCTATAAGTGGGATATATGCAAGGAGAAAGGGGTAAGTGCCTGTTGTCGAAGACCTGGTGTGAGCATGGAAAAAATGTTATGAGGACGGTCACTTGCTAGCATACAACTGGCCTATGAAATGCCAAAGAGCATTCCCAAAGGCCACTAAAGAATACAGCAACAGTCTTGGTCTCCCTGAGACAAGCAAGACTCGTCCTCAACCATTAGCTACACCTCAACAGCCTGAGATACTGTGCACATGGCAGCCAAGTGCCTATATATTCAAATCTAATTGGCTATTAGCTCTCTCCTTGGAGGAATAACTCACACGTGATGCCACAAGCTATATCCTCTCTGTGGTTAGGAGATGTTATAAGCACACAATAAGACACTTGTCACCCTTTATAGAGAAACCACAGCTTGGGGATTAGCATACCATCCAAGCTCTGTGTCTATGCTCACAGCTAGCTTGCATAATATAGTACTGCTTAAATGCGCACCAATTGCTTGTGCTTTGTTGGTATGTAAAAAGGTACCCTGGCAAGCTTGTCAACCCATGAAGGGAAACAACCTGAAACAGACTAGAGTCCAAAAATGACACTCCAAAGAAATTAGCGTTAGACTGTTTTCTTCTCATTCCCTTGTGCCCCTTTCCCAAGGCCCAGGGAATACAATTGAGAAGAGGAGGCGTGGTAGAATGTAAGGGCTGCAGAGGATCGGTGGAATCATCGGTACTACAGGAATTATAGTCTGGACTCCTAATTGATCAACATGCCTGTGCATAACAGTTCTCCAACTGACTATAGAACCTTGGTTGTTCAAAATTGGACATAGATACTTGCACAAATGACAACCAGTACCTTAATTGTATGGCACATCGGTAACCTCAATGTTATTTACAAACAACTGTGTCATTATATAATGGTAGAATCCCTTAAAAATAAATAATAATAAAAAAAGAAGAAATGGATTTTCAGGTGGCCCTAGAAAAAGCTTGTGTTGTGGGCTTGCTGTGACACCTGAAACCCAGAACTTTGAAAGGTGGCATGTGTGTCAGATTTATGTTTTAAAGAGATCACTCTACCATGGGAGAGGAAGTATTTGTGAGACATGAGCTTAAAATCGCAGACACTGTCAGAAAAATAAAAGATTTAACCCACTGTACAGTTATTAGGTCCAGAAAACCCTGTACATTGACCTTTCATCATTTTCTTGCTTTTAGGTACTTTTTTCTTTTTTTTTTTTTTTTTTTTATCTTTTTGAGACAGGGTCTCCATGTAGCCCCAGCTGTCCTGGAACTGGCTCTGTAGACCAGGCTGGCCTTGAACTCACAAAGATCCACCTGCCTCTGCCTCCCAAGTACTAGGATTAAAGGCATGCACCACCATGCCTGGCTGGGTTTTTAGGTATTCTTTAAGTATGAGTGGTTTTATTCTTCAACTTTTTATTATGGTAAAATATACATAATGTTGGGGCTGGGTGGTTGCTCAGTAGGTAAAGCACTTGCCAGGCACAGTAGTACTTATCTGTAATTTCAGTGCTCTTTGGTGAGATAGGAGGTGGAGACAGGAGTCTCCCAGATGCTCACAGACCAGCTAGCCTGGTGCACTCAGCAGCCAACAACCAAGAGACCTCGTCTGAAGCGAGGTGGGAGGCAAGAACTAAAACATCCTCTGATTAGCATATGTGCACCTTGGTATCTGCATGCCTCACCCACATACACACACACACACACACACACACACACTCACACACACACACACACACACACAACCACATCACACATGTTTACATAACATCAAATTTACCATTGTAACTATTAATGCCCAGTTCAGTAGCATTAAGTACATTCACATAGTTGTGAAACCATCACTACCATCTATCTCCATTGAACAATAGCTTCCTTCTACCATAGCTCCTGGTGACTTCTATTTCTATGTTTATGATTTGGACTACTTTAGGAATCTCATAGCAATGGATTCATGCTGTTTATCTCTTCATGATTGACTTATTTCACTTGATATAATGTTCATGTATGCTGTGGCATGTGTTAGAATTTTCTTCCTTTTTAAGCTTGAATAATATTCCATTGTATGGACAGAGTACTTTTTGCTCATATACTTATCTGTCAACAGACATTTAGATTCATTTTATGGTTTAGCTACTATAAACAATGCTGACTTAAATATGGATTAAAATTCTGTTGTTCAAAACCTGAACATGGATCATTATTGTTGTTGTTATTGTTATTATTATTATTTCTGGGTCATAAAGTAATTTTATTGAATTTTTGTGAATTTCATACAATATTTTTATTTAGGTTCGATCCCCTCCCCCATCTACATCCCTCTACTTCCTCTTCCCAATTTCTTGTACACACACACACACACACGCCTAATCAAACTTGTGTCCTGAAATGCCCTTTGCTATAGGTCCATCTACTGGATCCTGGTCACTCTACCAAAGAGTGTCACCCTTAAGTGAGACTGATTCTTCCCCTCCAGCAACCATCAGTTCCCAATAGTTCCTCAGGTAGGATTGGGGTTTCTTACCTACCTCCCCACATCCCTGCTGGGATTTGTCTGGTTTGAGTTTACATAGGACTTGTTCATGCTGTCACCATTGCTGTGAGTTCCTATGAGTAACTACCCAGCTATCTGGAATACTTGGCTTTCCTCTGGTTCTTACAACCCTTCTGTCCTCTCTTCCACAACGATTCCTGACCCCTGTGAAGCAGAAGTTTGATATAGGCATCCTATTCAGAGATAAACACTCTATAGCCTCATTTCTTATACATTGTCCCATTGTGGGTCTCTGTGATATCACCATCTGCTGCATGAGTAACCTTTTCTAGTAAAAGTTGAGCAATGCATTAATCTATGGGTATAAGTCATTAAGAGTCCGTTTAATACTGTAGCTATTAAGCAGAAAAGTAAAAACAGTAAACGTATAGAACAAAGGAAAGATATGCTCCGTTTTTGAGCAACCACCATTCTAATTTTGGCAGTGATTGTGCTATTTCTGTTTCTCACCAACAATGCACAAGAACTCCCAACTTTTCCACATGATCCATAACATTTGCTATTTTTTTTATTTTTGATAGTAGCCATCTTAATGGGCATGAGATGATCTCATTATGAACTATTTTAAACATGCATAAAAGTATAGGGAAAATACAACCATAAAATTTAATAGATATTAATATTTTCCATAATTTTATTCTTTTTGTCTTTTTTATACATGGTCTCCCTGTAGCCACAACTGGCCTAGAACTTGCTCTGCAGACCATATTGGCCTTTATCTTACAGAGATCCACTTGCCTCTGCCCCATGAGTGCTGAGATTAAAGGTGTATACCACCGCACCTGGCTCATAATTTTATTCTTAAGGAGATAAAACATTAATTTATACTTTAGCTGAATTTTAAGGGCTATTTTAGTTTATGTGTATGTGTATATGCCTGCTTGTCTGTATGTGCACCAAACACATGTAGGTGCCCAAGGGTCCAGAACGGGGCATGGGATCCCCTGGAACTGGAGTTATGGGCAGTTAGTTGTGAGGTGCTGTGTGGGTGCTAGGAACCAAACCTGAGTCCTCTGCAAGAGCATCAAGTGTTCTTAACTGATGAGCCATCTCCCCAACCCCAACTTTAGCTGAATTTTACTGTGAACTTTGATTCCAATATGCTCTTCCATCTGAATTTACACCTTATCATTTCATGTGTTTTATATTTTAGTTGCATATATATTTTCCATATACTTTCAAAATTTCTACCAGTGGTATGTATGTTTATCGGCTTTCCATTACTGTAACAAATACCAGAGACAGATCAGTTTTACAGAAGGAAAAGTGTATTTTGGTTCATTGTTTTGAAGCTTTCAGTCAGGTTGGGGCCAACTCATTCATTCCTTTTGGGACCGGTGGCAAGACAGAAAGACAAAACAAGGAGAAGACCAGCACTAGGGTCCAGCTCTTAAAGACCCCATCCCTCCCAGCGGCACCAGGCTGGGGGCCCAGATGGGACTCTGGGGGTTGATCCAGATCCAGAGTGAAGCAGTACTGGATTCTGTGCATGCTCTGCAGCTGGCTCTTCTCTAAATTCAGTTAATGTAGTATGAAAATTTTCTAAGGAATATTGTATAGTGATCTAGGTGTGTGTGCATGTATTGGGGAGGGGAGAGAAGGAGATTCTCCTTTTATTGACAGAGTCATTGTTTGGTCCACTTTAGACTGTTAACAAGGGACTCTGGCATCCCTTTACATGGCTGATCTCTCAGCCTTCCTCACCCAGGGTTCCTTAGGGATTGAAGCTCTAATGTCCCATTTCAGGCATGAATGTAAATTAGCTTCTCACCTAAAGAAGAGTTAGGCACCACCTCTGGAGACTGGAGGAAGCAGTCCCTAACATGACTGCCTATCGGTTGTTCTGTGGTTCAGATGAGAATGCTAGGTGAAGAGAGTCACTGAGGACTCTTGGGTCTTAGATCTTGTCATCAATAGACATGGCCAAATGTCCTTGTTCAAAGTGACTTTCCAGAAGCAGATTTTTTTTCAGATCCTTGCCAGTACTTATTGCCAGACTCCTTTCTTTTTTTTTTTTTTTTTTTTTTTTGTCTTTCGAGACAGGGTCTCCCTGTAAGCCCAGCTGGCCTGGAACTCACTCTGTAGAGACAGGCTGGCCTTGGAACTACCCAAAGATCCGCCTGCCTCTGCCCTTGCCACGCTGTTGTGATAAACAGCTGGGTAAACATCTTGGTGGTATGTGTCCAGGGATTTTTTTGTGTTGGGTGGTCTATGGGCAACTCTTTTGTGTGGTATGTGGACAAGCGATGGTGTGGTTTTTTTTTTGGTCTATGTGTACAACTCTTTTGTGTGTGTATGTGTACAATTAGGATTTTTTTTTCCTAAAAACTGCAGGTTTGGACCTGGACAGATGGTTCAGCAGTTAAGGGCACTGATTGCTCTTGCAGAACACCCAGGTTCAATTCCCAGCACCCACATGGCAGCTAACAACTGTAACTCTAGTGCTAGGGGATTCAACGCCCTCTTCTGTCCTCTGAGGGTATTGCATGACACGAGTGCACTTACATACATGCAGGCCTAATACTCATACACAGAAAAAAAAACCTGCTGGTTTATATACATTGCAACTTCCTGTTAGGTTTTATCTTTTTCTTTACATGTACATATATATAAAAACAATGGCCCCAGGACAGACAAGATGATTAAATAAAAGAGTGGGAAGTATTTCCCAGTGAGATTTTTAAACTTAGAACTATAATAAAAGCGTGAGATACTGGTACAGGGATAAATGGAATGTTCTTGTCTGTTCTGGGGCCATTGTTTTATATATATTCTGATTACTAATACTTATAGGAATACAAATTCTGATTACTAATATTATAATGCTTATATGATTAAATACATTTCAAGTTTACTTATAAATAAGATTTTTCATTTTCATTTAATCAAATTTATTCTTTTTGTAGTGGTTGGTATTAGAAAAATTTCAATACTCAGTTTTTTCCCATTATAAGATGTAAAGTTTCATTTAAATTTTTATTTATTATTTTTATTATAAGTGTTTGAGTGTATCGCCTATGTGTGTAAGTGTACCTGTGTGGGGCATTGCCAGCAGAGTCAGAAGAAGGTGTCAGATTCCCCTGCAACTGAAGTTAGAGGTGATTGTTAGTCACCTTGTGGGTTCTGGGAATCAAACCCAGGACCTCTGCAAGAGCAGCCAGTGCTCTTAACCACTGAGCCATCTTTCTACCCTCATAAAGTTTCACTTTTATATTACTGTTTTTATTTCTCCTGTAATTGATGGATTGTCTTTTGTGTATAGCAATAAGGTAGAAGTTCCTTTTTTCAGCTTTTCATAGAGATGGTTAGTGGTCCAGGAACTATTACTTTTTTAGCTTTTCATAGAGATGGTTGGTGGTCCAGGAACTATAACTTTTTTTAACTATTCATAGAGATGGTTGGTGGTCCAGGAACTATTACTTTTCTTAGCTTTTCATAAAGATGGTTGGTGGTCCAGGAACTATTATTTTTTCATACACATCTGTAGCCTACACATGTGCAGGGAATTTCTTTGAGTTATCTACACTGCAGAATTCCATTTATCCCTGTACCAGTATCTCACTCTTTTATTATAGTTCTAAGTCTTAAAACCTCACTGGGAAATACCTCCCGCTTTTTTATTTAATCATCTTGTCTGTCCTGGGGTCATTGTTTTTATATATGACTTTTAGAATCAGACTTGTTCAACTAAAAAAAAATAAGTGTTGAAAATTCGTGAGCTATGCTTTGAATAAAATAATTTTGGGAAATTGGCATATATGAAATTAAGTTTTCTTTCCCATGAATTTGCTGTATCTTTATATTTATCCAAGCATTCTTGTATGCCTCTTAGTAATATATTGTAATTTACTTCATGAGATCCTTTATGTTCTGTGTAAGATTTAGTCCTAGGTTCCTTCTAATTTCCAAACTGTAATATCTTCTTATTCCTGTTGTTTCACATGAAGTACTGGTGATGAAACCCAGGCTTTTGTGCATGCTAGGCAAGCACTCTGCCCACTGAGATATTCCCAGACCCTCCTTGATGTTTCACTATTATTTTTATTTGTTGATTGATGTACGCTATAGTCCAGTCTAGAGATTAATCTCATCTGAACTTTTATTTAAGTGAACAAATATTTCATTTCCAAAATTTATAATTAGTCCTCTTTTGTATTTTATTTCTTCCTGCTTTGTTTATGATGTCGTGATTCCCTGCCCCCCATGATATGCCTTAATTTATTTCTCTGAGTATCTTGACCAAAGTAACTTAAACATCTTCGTCAAACTGGTCAATAAATTTATTCATCTGCAGTAAACTCTTTAGATTTTGCTGGCTGTCTTTCTGTGCTAATATACTGTAAGTTGTCCCTCCAGGCTTCTTTTATTGTTACAAAATTAGCTTCTCACCTGCCTGTGTATCTAGCACTGATGTACACCAACTTGCAGAATTGGATATTCGTCTTTCCCTTTTAGAAGGATTAAGGTCTGGTCCTCCTGTTAGAGAAACTTCTTGGTTCTTGCTCACTCCTTGAGAAAACTTCGACAGGAAACAAAAAGATAACACAGACAAGATTTATGAGCACACAGGTAGATACCCTCACATCCATGCAATAGCTCCTTCCGAGGTTGGGTGGCTCCATCCTGCACCTGGAGCTTCTCCCCCTTTCATCTCTTCTTTTTTTATTATTTTTATTTATTTATTTACTTACTTTTATTTGTATGAATGTACTGTCTGCATGTAGGTTTGTACACCCATGTTGTGCAATGCCATGGAGGTCAGAAGAGGGTGTCAGATTCCCCTGGAACTGGAGTTAAAGACGGTTCTCAGCCGCCATGCGGGTGCTGGGGATCGAACCCGGGTCCTCTGCAAGAGCAGTCAGTGCTCTTAACCACTAGGCCATCTCTCCAGCCCCAACATCTCTTCTTCTTTCTTATCTAAGTCATCCTCTCTGTGCTGTCCAGTTGGTGGATTGAAACTGTTTCCCCTGCATGTTCTCTTATAACTGGTTTGAAGTTGTTTACTTCTTTTTGAGACTACTCAGAAGGGTCTACAGACCTCAGCATTAGGGATTTATAACTCTTGCATTCCATAGAATCCAGATGTTCTGGAGTCCTCTGTAGTGATTGGTACCTGAAAAGTCATGGTCATCTGTATTCTAGAATGTTCAAATATGATAAACAGGTTAAAGTATATAATGATTATCAAGAGCCCCCCCCCGCCAAGTAATAGTAGCCGTGGCAAAAAGAACCGTGTTACTGCAGAAGAGCCATCCTTGGGTTTCTGCTCTTGGATTTCAAAGGCCTAGTCACATAGTGGTTTATCTTGGCCTGGACTTGTCTTGATCTTAACCCAGAAACAGCATTCCTCTTTGAAAAATTAAGCAAGTGCCTCCTTGATCAATACTTATCTTAAGCTCATCTATATTGGAGGATGACAGATGCCGGTGAGTCATTTGCTGAGGTAGACAATGAGGGCCTTTGCAATGGTATCTAAGTTTTCTGCAAATTTCAGAGACAGGTTTTGATAAACCATTGAGAAGGTAGTGATTCTTCCCAATCATGTTCCAACAGCAGTGGTTATCCCGAGCCCATGAGGAAGGGGATAAGGTAAAGGGACCTTTATGTCACATGTTGTTTGTTAAGCTGAAGAGTGGCACAAGCATTTCTGCATTTCCTGGAGCTATGGAAATGTTAGGAGAAAGAAAGGATGCAGGGTTTAGTCCAGTTAATGGGGGACGACCATGGACAGTTGTTCCACAAAGTAAATCCCCTTTGATTGAAGACAGGAGTGTATGTGGAAAGAAATCAATGTTTGCAAAAGAAAGATCAGATATCCCCCTCTCTGGCCCATGTGCATTTCCCTGGGTGGTTCTAAGATGGATCATGCATGTCTATAGGTAGTGCCACTGTCCAATGGAAGACTAAAGATGAAGTTGGGACATGGAAAGTGGCTCCAGAGCTTGGTTGGTTACAGGCAGAGAAGGGTAGACGGGAACAACAGGAAGAAGAGAGGATGCAGGGGTCTTAGATGAGAGGCTTTTAGAGTTATGTGTATGACTCTTTTGGTCAAACCAGACCTGTACATTGGGTGTGCTCACAGGTTATACACTTGTCTGCAAGACTGCGTCTACTTGGTTGGTACCAATAATGAGAAGACAGGAGTTTATTGCAGTCATAAAATGAGGAGCTATGCAGGGCGTTGTGGCACACACCTTTAATCCTAGCACTCAGGAGGCAGAGGCAGGTGGATCTCTGTGAGTTCAAGGCCAACCTGGTCTACAGAGCAAGTTCCAAGCCTACTGAGGCTACAGCGAGACCCTGTCTCAAAAACACTAAAAACAAAGAGCTATGCAAGGAAGGATTTTCTGAAGGAAGAGTGTTGAAGGGGTTGAAGAGAATTTAATCTGGCGTGACTAATCTGGTATGTGTAGATTTGAAAAAAAAAAAAAAAGATCCCAGCCAGGCATGGTGGTGCACGCCTTTAATCCTAGCACTTGGGAGGCAGAGGTAGGTGGATCTTTGTGTGTTCAAGGCCAGTCTGATCTACAGAGTGAGTTCCAGGTCAGCTGAGGCTACAGGGAGACGCTGTCTCGAAAAGAACAAAAACAAAACAAAACAAAAAATATCCCTATTTACATGAGTCAAAGAAAATGAGGAAGAATTCCCACAAGGGCCCCTCATGGGCATAGAGCCTGGATAGAAAGGGACACTTATCCCGAGAGATGTATAATATAGTAAAGGGGACTCGAGAACAGGCAGGATTGCCTTTGAGAAATTCTGTTTAATGGTAGCTAAATAGCAACTGGTGGGTGCAGTGATCCAGTGATAAATGACTGACAAAGTTGCTGAGTGGACCCTTAATTCTAAAACTGTGGGGTAAGCTGTCCCTTGTCCTTTAGGATAGAAACTTACTCATAACTAGCAGTGAGATGAATGAGAGAAACTAACAACTTGAAGTAAACGTGGGTAATGTTTTCATATGAGGCTGCTGTGATGAGACAAGGACAGTTGACATGGCAACAATAATTTCTAAAAGTGCAGGAGGCAGAGAAAGAATAATCTGTGAAGAATTATCTCACTGATCAGGAAACAAATACCCAGAACACATGTCAGTTTATGTTGGAGGAAGGGAAAAATGGTGTCTACCAAGGTGTGAACATTAGTCTAGAGGAGGATTATTAAGAGAACATATCTACTTATCTGAAGTTCTCTTTTTAAAAGTACTTGAGATATTCAGTGGAAATACAGGAATAAGTTTCAGTGTTTGATTCTGCAGCCATAAGATACTTTGGCTTCAGGGGTCCAAGGCCTGACTCTGGAATGGCAACTCCAGTAGGGTATTCTGGCACTTACTGGCTTGGGAGTTCCACAGTTCCCGTTACTTGGCAGGTAAGTGAAGAAACTTGTTTTGAGAGGATAGGGTCTCACTATGTAGACCCGGCTGGCTGCACCTCACTGTGTAGGTCAGACTCGCCTTGAACTCAACAGAGATAAGTCTTTCTCTACGTAGCCCTGACTGGCCTACAGCTAGGTATCTATATAGACCATGGTGGCCTCAAACTCAAAAGAGATTCACCTGCCTTTGCCTCCTGAATTCTGGGGTTAAAGGAATATACTACCATGCCTGATTATAATGAAACTTTTACCGAGAAACGTATTAATATACTGTAGGAGGCTCTGTATGTAAAAGAAATTGTATAGTCCTACTTTTTACATCTATGGTTAGCCCTCAGTATCAGGATGGTATTGAGGTGCCAGCCAGGCCCAGGGGCTCTTTCTTCCTTCAGTCCTGATTATAGTAAACAGAGGAAGCAATACATAGAAAGTCATCAATAGAGGCTTTGGATCCCTGAAAGGTCTTTTTAAATCTTCTATCTGGGGCAAATTGAATGATAAACTTATCTTCTAAAATTAATCCCTTTTCTAGGGAGTCTGAGGTAAAATTGATTTGAGTAAGCTCCTTTGTGTTACTCTGAAAAGATGTGATGCTTTTCATTGGCTCCTTACTCAATGGTGGAGAGTTTAGCAGACCTGAGGGGCTTAGTCTTTCTGGTTATAAATCCCCAGTCAGGAGACAGTCATGTGGTTTCAGTGCTTCCTGTCTGCTGGCTCCTTATAATCCCAAGGGGGGTTCACAATGGAGATAGCCATGGATACAACAGGAGAGTCAGATTTGATACATATAAGTGTTCCCCCAAAGAGCTGGGGACTAAGTTTCTCAGTCTGCGTGGGAGTCTGCCATAGTGTTGGATTACGGTCGGGGGGGGGGTGAGGGGGCTTCGTGCACGCGTTTATCAGGTCATCATAGGATGACTCCATGTGTTTTTATTTATTTTAAATTTTGTGACAAAAAAGGGCCCCTGAATCCTCCTCTCTGGCCCTCTGGTATCATGTGCATGATACCTGCCTGTAAGTAATTCCCAGCATCCAGTGGAGAATTTAGGATGAAGTTTGGGATATGGGCAAGTGGCTCCAGAGTTAGGCTGGGAGCAAGCAGAGGAGAGCAGATAGGAAGAGCAGGAAGAGGCGAGATGGGCTTTTTTTGTTCCATCCTGGAGGAGGAGTAGCTTTGGGATGGTCCCCCAAGCTTTAGAATGGTCTATCTTGCATTATTACAGAGATCCTTGTTCTGTAATTGGAGAATAATGGAATGTTGTTCACTAATGTCCATTAGGGGGCAATGTTTTGCCATCCTGCATGTTACTGAGGTACTAAGGTAGGTGTCACAAGAAAAGTGAACTTTTTTTTTCCTTAGGGTTTAAGAGTCAAGTGTGTCCAAGTTCCTCAGGAAATATCCAGAGGGCTGTCTACTGGCAGGGAAAGCTGCTTCCTTGTCTGGAAGAGAGTAAGGGATAAAGGGTTTGCATTCTGTAGAACAACACATTTTTTCCTCCAGTTCCTACTGCAGGCTGGGCACCACAGAAGAAACAGCATCTGGGGTCCCTCCAGGGGGTGTCCCTTTGGCTGCAAAGATTAGGAATAACTGTCCTGCCATTGATTCCTGCCTGTGTCTCCTTAAGGACATCTGGCAGAATTTTCCCCTCAAGTTGACAAGCCTTTTTAGGGTCTTTAACTCAGCATCCAAAGATTGAGAGCAAATCTCATGTTCCTCAGTCCCACATTAGTTTAATAAACCACATGGTGAACTGATGGAGGCGAGCAGGAAAGGAAATTAAGATCTGTGGAAAGGCAGCAACAAGCAAAATGGTAGCAGAGGGAGAGGAAGGCGAAGCTCAGCTGAAGCACTCAGGGCTGGCGATCCCCTAGTTTGTCCTGACAGTGTGGACAATTGATATTTCCTTCCAGCTGACCTTAGCCCATAGATCCATCATCAGTTTAACCAAGGACCATTCAGTGGATTGGTGTAAAGGGTAAGTGGACTATCTACAGTGCAGTTTTCCAAACTTTTTATGGCTGTGTTTCTAACAAAGGACAGAAAGAGTAAGTCTTAAAAGGTGGTGGCAGCCCATGCAACCAGAAAACCAGTGAGAAATGTGGTTCCTTTGGAATACTGTGCTGACATTAAGGTTGTTTCAAAAAGCAAAACAGTGTGAAAGCCATGTCATATCCAGAAAACAGCATGTCACAGGAATCCTCCCCACTTCTGATGTCACAGGACTCCTCCCCACTTCTGATGTCACAGGACTCCTCCCCACTTCTGATGTCACAGGACTCCTCCCTACTTCTGATGTCCACAGGACTCCTCCCCATCTTCTGATGTCACAGGAGTCCTCCCCACTTCTGATGTCACAGGACTCCTCCCCACTTCTGATGTCACAGGACTCCTCCCCATCTTCTGATGTCACAGGAGTCCTCCCACTTCTGATGTCACAGGACTCCTCCCCACTTCTGATGTCACAGGACTCCTCCCCACTTCTGATGTCACAGGACTCCTCCCCACTTCTGATGTCACAGGACTCCTCCCCACTTCTGATGTCACAGGACTCCTCCCCACTTCTGATGTCACAGGACTCCTCCCCACTTCTGATGTCACAGGACTCCTCCCCACTTCTGATGTCACAGGACTCCTCCCCACTTCTGATGTCACAGGACTCCTCCCCACTTCTGATGTCACAGGACTCCTCCTCATTTCTGATGTCACAGGACTCCTCCCCACTTCTGATGTCACAGGACTCCTCCCACTTCTGATGTCACAGGACTCTTCCCCACCTTTTGACGTCACAGGACTCTTCCCCACCTTCTGATGTCACAGGACTCCTCCCCACTTCTGATGTCACAGGACTCCTCCCCATCTTCTGATGTCACAGGAGTCCTCCCACTTCTGATGTCACAGGACTCCTCCCCACTTCTGATGTCACAGGAGTCCTCCCCACTTCTGATGTCACAGGACTCCTCCCCACTTCTGATGTCACAGGACTCCTCCGCACTTCTGATGTCACAGGACTCCTCCTCATTTCTGATGTCACAGGACTCCTCCCCACTTCTGATGTCACAGGACTCCTCCCACTTCTGATGTCACAGGACTCTTCCCCACCTTTTGACGTCACAGGACTCTTCCCCCACTTCTGATGTCACAGGAGTCCTCCCCACTTCTGATGTCACAGGACTCTTCCCCACCTTTTGATGTCACAGGAGTCCTCCCCACTTCTGATGTCACAGGACTCCTCCCCACTTCTGATGTCACAGGACTCCTCCCACTTCTGATGTCACAGGACTCTTCCCCACCTTTTGATGTCACAGGAGTCCTCCCCACTTCTGATGTCACAGGACTCCTCCCCACTTCTGATGTCACAGGACTCCTCCCACTTCTGATGTCACAGGACTCTTCCCCACCTTTTGATGTCACAGGACTCTTCCACACCTTCTGATGTCACAGGGCTCCTCCCCACCTTCTGATGTCCCAGGATTCTTCCCATCTTCTGAGTTGTACCTTCTTTTCGTCTCTTCTTCTGTGATACTCCTGGAGCCTGGGTGTGTGTAGGGGGAGGGAGGAGTTGACAAAGACATCCCACTTAGAGAGAGCACTCAGTCTTCCTTCTCAGCACTTCACTTTGATCAGTTATGTGTCTTCATTTACTGCTACCCACTGCAAAAAAGAAGTTTCTCTGACCAGGGTTAAAAGTAGACCAGGTCTATGGGTATGAACATAAATATTTAGAAGGCAGTTTGACAACATAACCATTTAGCAAAATAACAATAGCAGGTTCCTTTCTTTTTTATTAACATTTATATTGAATGCGTTTCATACTTAATTTTTCAGTCAGTCTTGATCACCTTGGCACCCTCCTGCAGCCCCCCACAGGAGTTCACACCTTCTGTCATTTGTTCTAGGGTCCATTGTGCCAAATTACTTTCTGCACTCACACCTCCCCTCAGCTATAGTCAGCCTATCCGGAATCTCTTTTCTAAAGAAGACCAGGTCTTCCTCACCCAACCACCATCTGGTGCCAATATTTCCTCACCCGAGGTTGGGCTCTGTTACCCATTTCTGCAGTTCTGTGCTGGGTTTCTGTCCAGCTGAGCTTGCATGGGTCTTGTGCATATTGATATCAATGCTGATATTATCCATTCCTCCCTTAGTAACACCTGTCACCTGCTAGCCTTCGGTCTCAGGTTCCCCTTTCCCTTCCTGGTTCCAGATAAATTAAAATGAGCAGGTTCTTTTCTTAATATTTATTTTTACTTTCTATTATGTATATATATTTATGTTGGGGGAAGGTTATGTAAATGTGAGTACAGGTGCTCTTGGAAGCCAGAGGCATCAGATCCCCTGGAACTGGAGTTACAGGCAGTTATGAGCAACCTAACATGGGTGCTAGGAATGGAACTCATTCTTCTACAAGAGCAACACCAGCATTTAACCACAGTGCTGTCTCTTCAGTCCCAACCATAGCAGGTTCTACCCTAGGGCCCATGATTTCCTCTTCCATGAGCTTTTGACCAAGATTATGGAACCAGGCATGAAATTCCTTCCTGTGAACAGGTCTCAGATCTAATCAGAAAGGGGTTAGTCACCCCCATAAAAGTCGTGCCCCCATCATTCAAGTCAACGCACCTTGCCTAGCAGGTCAGTATTGTGGCATTCAGGGTCTTCCTTTGATGTCTTTTCTTCCCCGACTGCCTGCATGGCACTATGAGTCCAAGTAAGCACGGAGGAAGTCTCCTGATCAGTGACACACAGATGAATTTCCGTGTGTCCCTTAGCCAAATTGTGTGTGGTGTCTTCAGCAACAGGGTCTTACCATGTAGTTATAGTGGGTAACTAATGGCAGTGGCAATACCTTGTGTTGTTTTGGAGACTCTGGGGACTCCCTGACCAATAATAACTAATAGGGAGACAGCCCATGTCTTCCTCTGTGATTTTCATTTAATAACCCATGCCCCTGGGAAGCATTTCCCACCCATACAGAATAATTCTGTTCAAACACCTTTTTAGTTATATTTTGAAAATAGCTCACTAATCTTTGGGTTGTCATAAGGTTTTGAAATGCATTCTTAACATTGGTTAACCCACCCCATCTCCTTCACTTGTCTCAACCCCAGCTCTGCCCTTTAGTTCCCGTCCCTTCTCCTTTCATTCTACCATCCCTCCAATTATACTTCTTCCACTGTTGTGAGACAGTAGGCTTTCCATATGGTTTGTCATACACCTTTCATTTGAGTGTCTCTTCCCCTACCCACAATTGATTCCGCATAATCTGTTGCCTCTCCTTGCTTCAGTCTTTCCACCCCTCCTATTCTACTTCTCTACGTCTGTTTACCTGTGATCTCTATCCCTCTCTCTTAATGTATCAACCCCTAAAAGCCTCTTTCTGGTTGCTTGGCTTCCATTTGTCCTCCATGTTAAATGCAGAAAACAAAAGACTTGAAATAAAGATCTGCATGTGAGAGAGAATGCAACACTTCTTTCTGGGCCTATGTTACCTCACTCAGTATAATTTTTTTTCCAGTTCCATCCTCTTACCTACAGATATCATGAATTCCATTTTATTTACAACCGGGTAATTCCTCATTGTATATATATGCACCACATATTTTCTACCCATTCATCTATTAGTGAACATCTAAACTGATTCTATTTTCTAGCTACTGCGAATGGAGCAGTAAATGAACATGGCCATGCAAGTGTCTTACCAGTAGGATGTAGAGTCCCATTGAAGATTACATATATGTGTGTGTGTGTGTGTGTGTGTGTGTGTGTGTGTGTTCACGAGTGGTACAGCTGGGTCATATGGTAGCTGTCATTCTAGTGTTTTGAGAAAGCTGTAGGCTGAGTTCCACAGCAGCTGCAGTTACCTGGAAAAGATCCAACCAGCCCAAATTCTAGAGAAATGAAGGACGTGCTCTCCAGGTCCCACGCTTTACTGAGGAGGTATTGGCAGTTGTTAGTTGCTGGAGGCCGGAGAATCTTTTGCTCCAAGGACATATGTGCTGCACTCATTGGGCTTAGGTGACTTATCAAATGGAAAAAAAGAAGGCATGAGGTTGGGAGGGGAGATGGGGAGGATCTGCAGAGGAGAAATGGGTGGGGGAAATGGTCATATTTCATTTTATACATGTATGAAACTCTTATAATAAAGAGAAATTACTTTTCAGGAAAGCAATAGAGAATCCTGAGGCAGGCTAGAAAAAGACGGAAATTATGGAGACATGGGGGGAAAAAAGGAACTCCCCCCCAATCCCAGAGCCTGGTTAAGACCTTTACCAGCTGAAAAACAAGTTTCCAGCACAATTAACACTGTTTTCTGCAAAGGTTGCTGACACAGAGATAAAACTCCTTTTATTTGTAGATATTTCATGTTAAAATAGCAGCAGGCCAGGATTAATGAGCCTGAATGTCTGTGACCTTCATAAGACCTCATTCCTTTTCTTAGACATTTTCTGGAAATCTCAAATAAGACTATTGACTTTGTTTACGGTAATGATATCCTACCTTCCCTAGTGATCTAGAGTTTTACCTTATCAATTGTGATTCTGTCAGGTGCCCCCCAGGATCTACCCTGTGGTCTCATGTAGGTTCCTAGGCCACCCTTTGAAGATACTCCAAAACCCACCAAAATTGTGTATGTGACTATTGTAAAGAAGATGGTATTTCCTTGAGAAGCCCACACTAATGTTCTGGAATGTGTCCTCCTGAGCACCTCCCTCTTTTTTGGGCGGGGGATGTTTTTGAGACAGGGTCTTCCTGTAGCCCCAGCTGTCCTGGAACTCACTATGTAGACTAGCCTGGCCTTGAACTCACAGAGATCTGCCTGCCTCTGCCTCCCGAGTGTTGGGATTAAAGAGTGCACCACCTCACAGGCCAGAAGCATTTAAAGTCTCTGTTAACCTATTTTTACTTGACTTTTCACGCTGGCTAGTGCTGATTTTTTTTCAGAGCTAATGGGTACAATTTATTTAATGATTTCTTTTCCTATATGTTTGAAAAAATAGCCCATCACATGTAATAATGTGTAATAGCTCTGTTTGAGGCATGGAGAGTAGAAATAGAAATGCTGCATCCAGGAACATATAGTTTCCCACAGACTGTGTGTGTGTGTGTGTGTGTGTGTGTGTGTGTGTGTGTGATATATTTTTAATATAATACTTTTGTTGATGTTTGTGTATTTCAGACATCATTTTTTTTCAGTTCAATTTAGACATATCCCCTTTCCCTTCGGGGTGGCCAGGTGGTCTAAGGCACCAGACTTAAGCTTCATTTCCCTGATTTTTTTCTTTGAAGCCATAAATCCACAGTTTGGCCTGAATCAAGGTCCCTAAAATATTAGAGGACCTCATCAGGCAGTTGCTGCTGACAGAGTGGACTTATATCTCCTGCCTCCATCCAGAAAACCCCAACCTTCCACTTCGAAAGGAAAGAAATTATTCTAAATTTTTGTCTCACACACTCAAGGCAGAGACAACATTTAGAAGAAGAGGCAAAAATAAAGCAAGAGTCAGTCCCTCTCAGAAACTGCATCCATAGGAAAGCAGAGGCCCATCACCTCAACCTTGAGGGGGTGTAGTTAAGGCAACGATGAGGGCAACGGGACTAGAGTGATGTGGGGAGTGACAGTGTCTGGGTTGCCAGCCTAGAGCTGACACAGGGAAAAAGTGAATACTAGAAAATTTCAGAAGATTGAAGAGTAGCGGAGATGAATAGAGCCAGAATGGGCAACCCTGTTGTGTTCTAGATACAAGTAAGTGCTGCCACATGACCAGACACGAAGAGATCTGTGTGGGGTAAGGAATGTGAGAAAAGAACAGGGATAGGTCTGGGACTGGAAAGAGAAGGAAGGGAGGGGGAAAGGAAAGAAATTAAAATAGACCTCTACTCATGAGCAGGAAAGAGTATTGCCCTTATGGGATCCAAGCCACAGAACCAAGATATTATAGAGGTCTCTCAGTTCTTATGCCATTGTCAAAAGAATTAAACAAGCTGCAAAGAAAATTCCAGTGGGCAACATATTAAGGTAAAGATGGATATGCTCATATGGACAGGGGCCATTCCATCCATCCACAGAGAATCAGCCCACGGGGTCTGGGATTCTGCCTTTGTATCTACTTTGCCAGCTCTTGTGTTTGACGTCTGCCTCCCAACTGATGTGTTTAAAGTATGCACACGGGGCTGGAGAGATAGCCTAGCAGTTAGGAGCACCGACTGCTCTTGCAGAGGACCCAGGTTTGATCCCCAGCACCCACATGGCGGCTGAGAACCGTCTGTAACTCCAGTTCCAGGGGAATCCGATACCCTCTTCTGACCTCCGCAGCATTGCACGACATGGGTGCACAGACCTACATGCAGACAGTACATTCATACACATACAAAAATAAATAAAATAGAAAATAATAATAATAATAAAATAAAGTATGCACACATCACCTCCTACTGACCCCAGATTTCTTAAAACCAGTTGGAACCAGAAGCTGTTTACTCCATTTTGAGCAGGCTCAGGGAACTGGCTGATATCATGACTCCATGAGTCTTGTGTATCTTCTACCATCTAGAACCAGAACTTCACAGGTGGCTAGAGTACTGTGTATCCAGTCATCAGACTAGAATGTAGTGGGAAGAAGCAACCTCTGTATCTGCATCATTCTGGAGGCCAGAGGCCAGAGGCCAGGCAGGGGGGAGCAGAAGCTTACATTTCTCTCACTGCCTGCCTTCAGCAGTGATTGCCTATCCTCTGCAGGAGCCTTCCTCCAGATTAAGAGCCTAGTAGACTCAAGACTCAAGTCTTGCCTCATCTTTATGTTTTGTCCCAATTCTGGTTCTCGGTTCCATCTTCATTTGGAAGATGACCTTTTTAGCCCATTTATATTTTTTGTCCATCACTACAATATGTGTTCTACCAAGTAAGATCATATTTTGCAATTTCAGTTGGTTCTCAGACTTGATTAAAATAATAGTTTTCAGAGTTATTTGTTATCACCCTAATGTTGGCCTATCACATGGTACAGTTCTGGCTCCCATCTCCCTTTTGAATCACAGAATTGAGGGTGATATTCTTCCCGTGAATGGTATCATGATCCACCAGCTGAAAGATGAATTCAAGAAAGATGATTAGAAAGAGACATCTGAATAGTTTATATGTGCTGTAAGGCGTGGACATCAGTGACAGATTTAAACAGCTGAAATGAATTCTCTTTAGTTTTCTTGTCTAACAAAATTATCATCAAAATGTTTTTGCCAGCCCAGGTAAGGTGGTGTCAGAAAGTCTTTGCTGCTCATAAATTACCGCTGTGTTCATGTGCTCACTAGAAGAATCATTTCCATTAATAAAGTGCTGGCTTGCCTCTGGAATGAGAATGATATCATGGTACTAATATGTTCAAAGATGTATCATCTCATGTAGTTTTTCCACAGATTGTCAACAGTGTAAGTAAATAAGAAATTGGATTTTCTCTACAGTAAACACTCTGTAGTGTTTGACCTGTATAGTGAGGTTTAAGTGCTAAATTTCGAAGTGGTTTTTCACATTCTCATTTATACAATTGACAGAAGATGCAGCATTTTATTTTAAATATTAAAATATCAAAGCTTCTCAGATGAAGGATTTAGCGAGCTCATGATATCCCTTTGACAGGGGCCTCTATCATTTGATACTTCAAGGAAAACCCATTCGAATTCCCAAAACAGAACCTAGATTCTTTTCTTTGATGATTTAAAATCTTAAACATGAGATAAATGTTCATTTTTTTCCTCTGAAAGCTTTGAAGCCTATGGAAGGCTTTATCTGAATTCTCAGAACACTAAAATAAATTGTTCAAAATTTGAATTGCTTTTATTTATATTTGAAGCCTCTTAACTATTAAAAATCTTTGCTTGGAGAATAAGAGAGGTCTCCATGCCTTTCAATAGCCAATGAAAGTCATTTGAAGAAATAGAAATAATCAATAACCAAGCACATATCTTGTTAAAACTTTCCTTAGGTGCTCAGAAGCAGCTGTGAAGATGATATTTGATCTTGGAGTCTGCAGAAGAGTGATTAGAGATTACAGATGACATTAGGATTTATTCTCCTTCCTTCTGGCATGTATCCTGGGCTCTAACCTCAGTACAGGGGGCTCCATACAAATTGGAAAGCCCTTTTCTCATTACAAATTGAATCCGCCTAAGCTGGATATCAGCATTGCTCATCTGTCTCTTGCCATGGTAGATGTGTCTGTAGCTAAGGGCAGGTTTTCTGAGGTCCCTGTTATATAGAACTGTAAAGGCTTAAGACTTGGCTCCTCCTCCAACCAGGGATGAAGATAAGAATTTGATCATGGTGATAGAAGTTCCCCCTAAAGCAATTTTTATATGACCTGAGAAAAGTCTGAGGGCTCTTGGTGAAATCTAAGCTGGTACTTCCTTCTGTGAAAAATAGAAGAAGATAAAATTATAGCATGGTGGCTATCTCCCAGCCTGTGAGAAAGAAGTTATTTTATCTTTGAAATGGGGCCAAATTTTAGCGTGGTTTTACACTATGTCAAACAAGGTTTATATGATATTCCAATGGGCTATGAAATGGGTCTGTCATGTAATCTAGGGCATCTCAAACTTGACAGAGAAACAAAAACCCTGCCCTAGAAAATATCAGGATGGAGAAAGCCAAATCCCTGTCTTGGCACTAAAATCCTTCATGTTTTCAAAAAAATTGTGTAAATATTATATTTTATCCTAAAATATAACCAATCTTATATTAATTAGAAAAAACAGTTTTAACTTAAATTTGTGGATTATTACAGGCTTTTTGGAAAGTCATTTGTAAATATCAATGTTAACATTTATTTTTTTCATCTACAGTCTTACTCCTGGGAATCTTTCAGAAATAAACACATTAATACATATAGTTATATGCATAGTGATATTTATGAGCACATACCCTGGTGAAATGGTAATAAAATGAATGGAATTCAACAGCAGAAATCCTGAATAGAGTATGAATTATGAAACTGCCATGGAATGTTGTTATACAGTATCGTTCAGCCATTAGAGAGAATGAGCTGGAATTCCTCCAGATAACTTGGATGGATTTCTTTGATTACAGTAAAATACAAGAAAGCATATACAAAATCAAATTTATGTGTGTGAGCATGAGTGAGTGTGTGTGGGGGGCGTGTATGAGTGTGTTTTGTGGGGTGTGTGTACATGGGGATAGATGAATATGGAAGCCAGAGGTAGATTTGGGGCATCTTCTTTAATCACTGTCCTCATTTTGTGAGACAGTGTGTCTCACAGAACCTGGAGCTCATCCATTTGGCTGGTCTGCCTGACCAATGAACTCCAGAGATCCTCCTGTCTCTGCCCTCCCAGTGCTAGGATCACAGAGGACTTGCCAACATGCCTAGCTTTTACAGGAGTGTTTCAGATCTGAACTTGGGTCCTCAAGTTTGTAATATAGCAAGTACTTTATTGACTGAGCCATCTCCCTAGTCCCTAAAAGCCCATTTTAAAGAAGCAGATAATGCCAGAACAAATATATGTGTGCAGATGGTTTATAGCTATTGTTATTATGAGAAAGTAAGCAATTCATCAGATAGAAGAGATGCAGTAAGAAGAGAAGATGAGGAGAAAAGGAAGAGGAAGTAGGAGATAGTGATAGAAAGGTGGAGGAGGAAGAGGAAGAATGAAAACATCATATAGCACTTGGGAGGCAGAGGCAGAGGCAGGCGGATCTTTGTGAGTTCAAGGCCAGCCTGGTCTACAGAGTGAGTTCCAGGACAGCTGGGGCTACAGGAAGACCCTGTCTCGAAAAGACCAAAAAAAAAAAATCATATTCATATAAATGTGTAGGATTAGTCAGAAATATGTGATATATACAATACACATTTTTTGGTTTTTTAAAAAATTATGTGTATGCTTTGCCTGCATTTATATGTGTGTTAACAACATGCGGGCTTGGGGCCTGTGGAGGCCAGAAGAGGGTGTCAGATCCTCCAGAACTGAAGTTATAGATGGTTATGAGCTGCCACATGAATACTAAGAACCAACCCTGGGTCCTCTAAAGAGCAACCAGTGCTCTTAACCTCTGAGCCATCTCTCTATACCCTGTAATACAAATTTTAAACAAACTATCATATGTCCTAAACTGTGCAAATGTGCGGAGTCATGTTATGTGTCTTTGCATTATCTGTGATGCATCATTGATACACATTTACAGAAAGTTATAAAAAAAAATAAATGTAAAATAATACTAACAAGAAGGATGTGGAAAAAATAACATTATGTGACACCCGGCTTGACGTCTGGGGAGTGGCTTACTAAATAACGCGCATTATATTCCTTGGCCATTCCTCCACTTGTGCTCCTGTCTACATACGCTATAAGCCCTACATCAGTCCCTAGGCAACTGTTTATTCTCTTATTGGCTTGAACTGAAGAAGCAGTAAATGGGAAAACTTTACACTTACATTCACATAAGATGAAATACAGGAATGACAGAAAAACACGAGAAGCAACATCGAAAAATCAAAGAGTTAAATAACTCGGCCAGTCATTTGAGAGAATAGGTTTAAGATTATTTCACTACATATAAAATTTATCCTTGTGTGTTTAATATGCAAACAAATGACATTTTCCTGCAACAAATTAAGAACTAACAACACGAATGCCTTGTTGATAATAAACCACAATAACACAATAATTGGCATAATGAAAGGATTTGTTGATTTGCAAAAAACTTGGATAAACATGTAAGGAGGCGAAAAAAAGAATACTACAGTCGTAGTAAAGGATTTATTTCTTTCTGAGTGCAAATGGAATAGCGGCACAGCTGACATAATGAGTTAAGTGAAAAAATCTCCCGAGCATTCATTCTTTAAGCATGGCAAGTTTGTAAAAAATGTTTATTGAATGTGCCTGTAATTATGTATTTTGCAACACAAAATAAACCCTTCAGTGAAGTGAACTCAAATGCGTAACCTGAACACCGCTGTCAGCATTATTAATAATATTAGTGGAAAACTTAATGGACAAGTTACACAAAAAGATAAATCTCTTGTGACATTTTCTATTGCTGCTGCTGAGAACACTGTAAGCTGTATTTACCTGCAGCATGAAAGAAATCTGATGAGACTGAACAGCTGTTGGACATGATGCCCATGATATAGATGGTAGCACGAAATTATTTTTATATATTAAGAAAAGTCTCTGGAAGTTTAAAAAGATTAAAATTGTTTTTCCTGGAGAGCAATTTCTCATTATGAAATAGGACATGTTTATATTGTTTAACATTCAACAAGATTTTAGAGGGATCAATTAAATATATACACTTCGTAGGAGTGTCTTTTTTTACACAAGAACTAAGACGTATACAAGAGCAAGCCGAAAAAAAGGAAGGAATTGGATACACTCAAATCAAAGACCATGTATGTGATGGTCATTTAACTCCAGAGTTAAATTTCATTAGTTGATACTATTGATGAGAACAATGACATTGCCAGGCATACTAAAGAATAGTTTGAAAACATTGATAAAGGAATCCGATTTGGTCTCACATGGGAAAAAAATTCTTATTTGTGAGGCTGAANTGTACTGTCTGCATGCAAGTTTGTGCACCCGTGTCATGCAATGCCGCGGAGGTCAGAAGAGGGTGTCGGATTCCCATGGAACTGGAGTTCTCCTGGAATTGGAGTTTCAGATGGTTCTGGGCCGCCATGTGGGTGCTGGGGATTGAACCTGGGTCCTCTGTAAGAGCGGTCGGTGCTCTTAACCGCTAGGCCATCTCTCCAGCCCCTATATTTTACATTTATATATCATATATAAAGCTTTACCATAACATTTAGATGTTCGTATGAAATCCCCCAATTTTGTTTTTAATTATTTTATTAGCACACAAAATAATTTGGTTTTGTTATGATGTTTTTGTAATGGGCATCGTTGCACTTTGCTCATATTCATGCCCCCCGCACCCTATCCTGGTCCCCTTCTGCTCCCCAAGTCCCCCTCCCGTTTCCACATCCTACGTGCATCTGCTGTATTTACCTATGGGAGAAAATATCTCTTATTTGTCATTTTCCCCTCTTACCCTCTCGGGTCCCTGCTTCCCTCTAGACCTCGTCCTCTCCTCACGTAGTTCTCCACTCTGATATCATATTCAGTTTTTAAGCTAGATTCTTTGTACGAGAGAAAGCATACTGTGCCTTAATTTCCTTAATGGGATCTCTAGTTCCATCTGTTTCCCTACAAATGACAGAATTTTATCCTTTACAATGGAATAAAATGTTACTGTGAACATATAGCTTCTTTTCTCATCCATTCTTCTACTGATGGGCATCTAGATTTGCTTCATATCTTGGCTGTTGTGAATAGCATAGTGGTAAGCATAGACGTGTTAAGTACCTCTGTGGTATGTTGTCGTAAAATCCTTTGCATATGTATGTAAGTGTGTACTTAACTGAGTCACATGGTAGCTCTTTTTTTTAAACTTTTTAATTAATTCAATGTATATGAGTGTTACTCTTGCATGCATTGTTGTACAGTGCTCATAGAGGCCAGAAGAGGGCTTGGGATCCCCTAGAACTGGAGTCATGAACTGTCATTAGCCACCATGTGGCTGCTGGGATTTGAACCTAGGTCTTCTGTAAGAGCAGCCAGTGTTTTTTAACCGCTAAGCCATTTCTCTAGTTCCATTTTTCTTTTCTGAGGAACCTCCATACTATTTCCATGGTAGTTATACAAGTTTACATTACTATCAGTGCTGTAACAGTCTCTTTTCCCCAGATTCCCATCAGTATTAGTTGTCTTTTTTTTTTTTTTTTTTTTTTTTTGAGACAAGGTCTCACTGTCACCACAACTAGCCTGGTACTCCCTATATAGAGCAGACTGGCCTTGATCTCACAGAGACCAATCTGCCTCTGCCTCTGCCTCCCACATACTGTCATTCACTTTTAAAATTACATTTACTTATTATGTGTGTATATGTGTGTGTGGAGTGCGTGTATGTCTTACTTAGCTTAGGTGTGGAGGTCAGAGGACAATTTGTGGGAGTCAGTTCTCTCCTTCTACCACATGGACCTCTGGGTTGATACTCAGATTATCAAACTTGGTGAGAAGTGTCTTTATCTTCTGAGCTGTCTCACAGCCCTTGTTTTTGCTTTTGGTTTACTTTTGTGTATATTTTTCATTGTTTTGTTTTATTGTGTTCTGTTTTGTTTTTAGATGTTCTTTTTATGAGCTACATTCTGACTGTGGCAAAAATGGAAGCTCAAAGTAGTTTTAATTTGTATTTTTCTGGTGGCTAAAACTTCTGGACATTCTTTCATGTATTTATTGGTCATTTGGATTTCTTCTTTTGACAACTGCTTATTCAATTCATTTGTCCACCTATTGATTACAAATTCCTCAAGTTTGAATATTGTTCATTAGTTCCATACTTTCCAAGTATGAGGCCCCAACAGAATATGTCTTTTGGGCTGATGGGCTTGCTGGCAGGTGTCAATTTGGAGCCCCAGTTTGATGGAATTTATGATCACAAATTCTAAGAGTGTCAGAGCTAGAAGGAACTTTAAGGTGTGTAAAAATGAGCAGGTACTGAGGAGCAGGACTGAAACCAGCTCCAGACTCCTGACCCCCAGTTCAGGATGCTGCAGGTTTTAACCTTGCTTAGTAGAACTTTTTTTTCACTTGTGTGGTCCTGTCTAGGTTTTCTCATATTACCTATGATTTGGTGTTAATTGCTGCATGCTCTCTGATTCTTTCAGGCAGCAGACATTCCTGGTTCAACTCAGTGAGTCTCAAAACAAAAAGGCATGAATATGGCAAGTGGGATATTACAGAAGTAGAAATATATGAGGGGGTAAAAATAATGAGGTTGCACTATGTACAGGTATGAATTTGTTAAAGAACAAATTTAATAAAAATTATAAGAATGATATATACAATAAATTATTTAAGATTGAATAGATTGGGGCTAGAGAGATGCCTCAGCAGTTAAGAGCACTGACTGTTCTTGCAGAGTTCAATTCCTAGCACACACATGGTGGCTAACAACTGTCCATACCTCCAGTTCCAGGAGCTCCTTCTGAGTTCTGCAGGCATTGCATGACATAGGTGCTCTTATATACATGCAGACAATATACTCATGTGCATAAAATAAAAATAATAAAATATTTTCAAAGATTAAATACAAGCCTGGAGAGATGGCTCAGCAGTTAAGAGCACTGAGTGCTCTTGCAGAAGACTCACATGGTGGCTAACAACTATCCCTAACTTCAGTTCTAGTGGGTCTGATGCCCTCTTCTGTCATCTATGGGCAATGCACATCATGGGTTCACTTACACATATACAGGCAATATACTAATATATGTAAAATAAAAATAATAAGGGGCTGGAGGAATGGCTCAGTGGTTAAGAGTGCTGACTACTCTTGCAGAGGATCAAGGTTCGATTCCCAGCACCCACATGGAGGCTAAGAAGTTCTTTAACTCCAGTTCCAGGGAATCCACTGCACTTCTTCTGACTTCCATGGCAATGCACAAATGGGTGCACAACCTAACATGCCGACAGTACACCTCATACACATAAAACAAAATAATGAAATTAAAAAAAATAAAGTAATTTTTTCAGATTTTTCTTTTATTCTTTATCAGAGAGAAAACAGACAATAAAAATGACAATACAAAACAAAGCAACAAGAACAAAAAAGGGGAAATTTCCATTTCTTATCCTGGTTAAAGAAAGAACAGTTGTGGTGGGGCTGTGGTATGCTACTTCTTTTTCCCTTCTCATCTCTTTCTCTTTTCTTCTTTTTTTTCCTCCTCGTTTTTCAAGTCTACCCAAGCCAGGATATGTGTTACTGGCTAGTCCAGGAAGCCTTGAGTTCTCGGTGAGAACGATCGTGGGTTACTACTTTTTTGGGGGGGGGTGTTCATCACCTAAACTGCCTATCATTTCTAGCTCTGTTTAGCTACTGTTAGACCCTCTGAAAGGGTCTACCCCAATCACCAGGAGGGAATCTGGACTCCAATCTGCTTCTGACTTGTCCATGCTGAAAAGGGACATTGGTTGTGGCAACTAGGGTTATCCCTCATTAGAGGGGATCTATCTAAAAGACCCCAAAAGTGGTAACTATAGAGAGAAAAAAATTTTGACTAGTGCCTGGGAAAGCGAAATTAATGTAGGAGTAGTTAGGGTTAGCATAGTCCTAGGCAGGGACCAGGAAAAGTAAGAACAGGGGACATTTAATGTCCAACTAAAATCCATATAGAATTTCTGACCAAGGTATTTCAAAGTGTGCCATTTATTGGGTTCTCCTATGCTGTTCATTTGGCCATGATGCTTGGACTCAGAACTTGCTTCTGGGCTTTTTTTAACAATATTTTTTAATTTAATCTTTATCATTCACGAGAGAAACAAACCAGAAACAACAAAATGGAGACAATTACAAACATAAGAACACAGAACAAAAAGGGGAAATGTCTCCATTTCTTATCCTGGTTAAATAAGAATCAGTCTGGGGGGCTTGTATGGGTACTTATCAAGTTTAAATTATCTCTTCCTCTTCTTGCTTCTTTATGTTCCTCCTGCTTTCAGGTCTACCAGAAGGGATATGTGTTTACTGCTGATTCCAGGAAGGGCCTTGAGTTCTCGCTTGAGAAAGAGCTGTGATTAATTTTTTGGGGGGGGTGTCTCATCTCCTAAAACTGCCTTATCAATTCCTGCTCCGGGTTTAGCCTCTGGTTAACCCTCTGAAAAGGTCAGGACTGAGGTTTTCATCTACATGGTTTTGTGTAGAAAGAGAGGAAATACGTCACACTATAATGCCATATATGTCATCTGAAATAAACTGTATGTTATTTCCATATCATATTTTAAGGACTCACATTTTTCCCTTTTACTTTTTATGATTACTACTGAAATATGCATAAATACCCCCAACACGGTATATACAAACTACAATGTCTGAAAATAATGATACGTTAATTCTAGAGCCCATTAAGGGATTACTGTCTATAGGAAGTCAACAGTTTCTTTCAGATAAACAGAAATATACAATAAACATTATTCAGTTTGCCTTGAAACAACTAGGTACTTGGTGCTAGCACATCCACAAAATGAGGGAGTACCTTCTCTAATGTTGTTGTTCTCTGGGGACTGTGTGTTATGTCATAACCATATGATGCTATCTTTTAATCCATTACCTGCAAAAGTTCATGATGTCATCTTTCTTTTTTTTACTGCTGCCAATAGATACTCATTCAATTGTGTAGATGTACCAGATTTTTCTTTATCCACTCATCGTGTTGAGGAACACTGGGTTGATTCTAAGCTCCCTTGCTACGATTGAAGAGAGCTGTCAATAAAAATGGTTGTGCCGCATATCTCTGGCTGTGAGGATGAATTTTCTAGTCTAAAGTAACCCAGGGACTGGTATGACTGGGTCAGGGTGGAAAAGCTGCACTTTGAGTCTTTTAAGGTTCCCCCCATGCCTTCCAAAGTAGTGGGCGTGTAAGATATTAGCATGTCAGCCAGCAGTGGATGAGTGTTGTTTCTCTTTTTCTACAACCTCTCCAGCTTTTGGTATCATTTTGGTTTTCTTAGATCCTAGCCAGTCAATAATACGGAATGAGAGATATTTAAAGTGGTTTTAATAAAATTTGCTTCCTTTAATTATTGAACACTTTATTAGATTTCTCCAGCCATCTTTTTATACTTCCTCACTTGGTGAAGTCTCCTGTTCCAGCTCTTTACAAACCATCTTTTGACGTGAGCCTTTGTTTCTTCAGTTCTTTTGGGTTTTTTGAGAGTTTATATAAATTCTGGAAGTTAATAAATAAGCTTCTGTCAGATGTATCACTGGGTGAAGGGTTTGCTCCTCCCACTCTGGTGTGTTTTCATCTTCACTTCCGCCCTGATGTTATTTTGCTGTGGACAGAAGCTTTTGAGTTTAACTTGAAGTCCACATTGCCACATTGTTTGACCTTATTGTCCCACTTGTTGCAGCAGGCTGTCTGAGTTAGAGCGGTCTTCTCTCCATGCCATAGTCTCAAGAGGTCTTTTGCTTGCCAACATAAGCTTTTCTTCTATCACCCTTGATGAAGTTTTAGGTTTCATCATATGATGGTCTTTTTTGATCTTTGGGAGTGAGTTTTTTTTTGTTTTGGTTTTTTTCAAGGACAAGGGTCTCTCCCTGTAGTCCCAGCTTGTCCTGGAACTCACGTCTGTCAGACCAGGCTGGCTTGGAACTCACAGAGAGTCCCGCCTGCTCCTCTGCCTCCCAATGCAGGATTAAATCATCATGCCTGGCCTGGAGGTGATTTTTGTATTCTAGGGCAAGAAGTGGGGGGGGGGTTAATTTGCAATCTTCTAAAGGGTGATCACAGTTTGCCACACATCTGTTGCTGGAAGATGTTTCTTTCCTCCATTGAGTCTGCTTGGCCCCTCGTCAAATATGAAATGGCGAGGAAATGTGAGGCTTACAAGTTTTGGATCCCTTCCGTCTTGTTCTAGTATGGGTATACAGGTCGGGTTTTATGCCAGTAACCAGGTCTGTTTTTGCCTAAGCCTTTGTGAAATAGGATAGTTGAAAGGTCTAAGTATAGTATCCCTTGTTTGCTCTTTTTCACGCAGGGTTGCTTTGGCTAATTGGTCTTTGTTTTTGTTCCATAGGAATTTAAGGATTTTTTTTTCCAAGTCTGTGACGAAACTCCAAAGGATTTGATTGGGATGCCATTGAATCTGTATATTAATTTGGATGGAATGGACATTTACTATATTAAATTTTCCCAGTCCCATTGAGCATGGGAAGTCTTTTCCATCTTCTAATGTCTTTTTCAAGGGGCTTAAAATTTTATTGTAGATGTCTTTTATGTCTTTGGTTAGGTTTGTTCCTGGGTATTTTACTGTTTTTGAGGGCTATTGTGAGT
>VZQC01010551.1:2265270-2381333 GCA_009823505.1 Rhizomys pruinosus | reverse complement strand
ATGCATATACTACCCCCAAATAATCTAGATTTAATGTGATGCCTATAAAAACACTAATAGCAATTTTTTGCAGACAGAAAAATTCATAATAAAATTCATATTGAATCTTAAAAGGGATCTGAAAATAAAACCAAAACAGTTTTGAGGGAAAAAAAGTTATAGGACTCAAACTTCCAGGTTATAAAACATATTACAAAGCTATAATAATCGAAATGGTTTGGTACTGGCAAAAAGGCAAAAAGAAAAATGAAACAGAATAGAGTTCCTGGAACTAACCCCTTGTGAATAAGATGATTTCCAATGAAGATACTAAGAACACTCAATAGCGAAATCATAAAAGGTGTAGTAAAATCTGGGTATCTGCATGCAAGAGAATAAAGATGGACCTTTATCTTGCCCATATAAAAAAGTTAATTCAAAATGAATTAAAGACTTGCACAAAGATCTTGAAAAGATCCTAACATAAAATTCAGAGAAGACAAAAAGGAAAAACTTTATGGCACTAGGGATGAAGATAGTGCTTCAAGCAAAAGGAAAATAAACCAAATCTAAATCTAAATCCAATCAAAGGAATGAAGAGCTCTTAAATAGTAAGCATGAGTAAACTTAAGAGACTTATTTCCCCCGTGGCTGGAGAGATGGCTCAGCAGTTAATAGCACTAACTGTTCTTACGGAAGACCCAAGTTCATTTCCTAACACCCACAATGCAGTTAACAATCAACTATATCTCCAGTTCCAGGGGATTAGTACTGTCTTTTTATTATTTTTTTTATGTGTATGAATGTATTGTCTGCATGTAGGTCAGTGCACCCGTGTCGTGCAATGCTGCAGAGGTCAGAAGAGCGTATCGGATTCCCCTGGAACTGGAGTTAAAGACAGTTCTCAGCCCCCATGTGGGTGCTAGGAATTGAGCCCAGGTCCTCTGCAAGAGCAAACAGTGTTCTTAACCGCTGAGCCATCTCTCCAGCCCCAGCACTGTCTTTTTTTTTTAGCACTGTCTTCTTACCTCCATGAGCACTGCATGACACAGGTGCAATAACAGTCATACACACAAAATATAAAGAAATAAAAAAGAATTTTTTTGTGTTTTTGAGACAAGGGTCTCCCTTTAGTCCCAGCTGGCCTGGAGCTCGCTCTGTAGACCAGGTTGGCCTTGAACTCACAGAGATCAGCCTGCCTCTGCCTCCCAAGTGCTGAAATTAAAGGTGTGCACCACACCCAGCTACAAAGTTCTTATACAATATTTTTTTTACTTAAAAACATTATAAGTTATACATTAGCCACAACAAATAATAATACACAAAAAAAACTCAATCCAAAATGCAAAAATGAGGGATAGGTCAGGGGTTAAGAGCACTAGCTGGTATTGCAGAGGACCTGGGTTCAGTTACCAGCATTCACATGGTGGCTAACAACCATTTCTAACCCCAGGTCCAGGATCTGACACCCTCTTCTGGCCTCTGCAGGACACATGTGATACACTTACATATATTCAGTGAAAATAAATACAAATTTTTTAAAAAATATATTTTTGAAAAGGCAAAAAAAAAACAGCTAGAATAGCAAGACTGCAGATTAAAAACCAACAATATCGCCAGGTATGGTGGCACACGGCCTTTAATCCTAGCACTTGGGAGGCAGAGGCATGCTGATCTTTGTGAGTTCAAGGCCAGCCTGGTCTACAGCTCAAGTTCCAAGACAGCTGGAGCTACAGGGAGACCCTGTCTCGAAAAGACCAAAAAAAAAAAAAAAAAAGCCAACAACATCAATATTCACATTAAATGTAAATGGCTCAAATTAAAAATCAAAGATTAAAGTGAATTTTAAAAAAGCAAGTCAGAATTAAATGCTATCAGAAAATCACTTTAAATACAAACACAGAAGTATCTACACCTGGTGTTGGCTAGCCCACAGGTCTAGCCAAGTGGGGAGCTCCAGGTTCAGTAATAGATTCTGTTTCAAAATACAGGGTGGAAAGGCGACTGAGGAAGACACAATGACCTCTGACCTATACACACACACACACACACACACTCATATACATATATGCACACACTAAACACACATGCAGAAATAAAGAAACCAAAAAAATACCTAAAAATTAAAACAATATGCCCTGCTAAACAGTAGTTAAAAGATAGCTCAATGGCCATACAAAGTTTCAGAACAAAACATAATACTAGGGATGAGGGCAATTACATGATAATGGAATCTAATTAATTACAATCATAAAATCCTACCCATGCATGCATCTAACAGCAGAACCTCAAAATATATAAAGCAAAAACCTACACTGCTAGGATAATCTGTAAATCAACAATTTTAAAGATTTGACCTCTTCCTTTAGAAATTAAGAGAGCAAGTAGACAGAAAATCGGCAAGGATGTAAAAGAGTTAATGCTATCAACCAACGTAGCTTTACTGACATTTATATAACATTCTACCCAGGATTCTTTTCCAAGGCATATGAATCATTTAAAAAGACAGGCCCATGCCAGGAGTGGTGCCACTCACCTGAAATCCCAGAATTTGGAAGAGAGGCAAGAGGATGTTTACCATAAGCTTGGCCAGCTTGGTCTACATAGCAAGTTCCAGGCCAGAGCTACAAAGAGGTACAAAGTGAGACTGTGACCCTGTCTCAAAAACAACCGAATACACTCAATAAACAGACCGACCATATTCAGGGCCATAAAATAAGTCTCAATAAATTTAAAATGGGGACAGTAAGATGTTTCAGAAGGTAAAGGTGCCACCAAGACTGATGACCTGTGTTTGATCCCAGCAACTCATATGGTGGAAAGAGAAAACCAACTTCCACAAATTGTCCACTGACCTCATCTGCACACATGTGCACACACAAATGTAAAAATAAAAAGGTTTATAATCAAGAAAAAAGACATAAGATCACAATCTATGGGGTCAAACAAGCAATAGTACTTAGCTGGGCTAATGAAATAGCAGACAGTTTTTAAAATATGAAATACAGCTGAGCATGAGGGCATACACCTTTAATCCCAGCATTTGGGAAGGCAGAGGCAGGTGGATCTCTGTGAGTTTGAGGCCAGCTTGTCTGCACAGTGAGTTCCAGACTAGCCAAAGCTATATGGTAAGGCTCTGTCTCAAAAGACAAACAAAAGAAGATGAAATACAAATGTCCAATAAATATATGACAAAAAACATTCAATTCACTAGCCATCAAAGAAATGCAAATCAAAACTGTGATTCTACTTTGTCCCAGTCAGAATGTCAGTTATGAAGAAAATAAGTAACAACAAATGCTGGCAAGGCTGTAGACAAAAGGGAACTTTTACACACCACTGGGAGAATGCAAACTAGTCTAGCCACTATGGATGTCGGTGTGAATATTTCTAAAAACAAACAAACAAACACTAACAATAGCTCTTCCATATGATGCTATATAACTCCTGGGTATTTATCCAAAGGGCTCCAAGCAATGTATCACAGAGATACTTGCACATCAATATTTATTGCATCAGTATTCACAATAGCTATGGTGTGGAACCACCCTCAGTATCCAACAACGAAAGAATGGATAAGAAAATGTGATATACATACAAGATGGATTTTGTCAGCCATTATGAAAAACAAAGTTCTATCACTTTCAGGCAAATGGATGCAAATCAACAGAATTTGCGGGTCCTAGATTTTTTTTTAAATTTTTTTATTAATTTTATTTATTTATGTATGTGTATGAATGTACTGCCTGCATGCAAGCTAGATTTTATATTGATTCATTATCATGTCTTTGCATGTATGTATATAGATATGTTGCATATAACACACATATATATATATATTTATGCACACACAGCATTAAAGTAAAGCTTTCTAGAGAAGCAAAGGAGTCTAATAGGAGGAAGGAGGGTGGAAAGAAGGAAGGCTCCTTGGGTATGAGGTGGAATATGTGTGTATACACACACACACACACACACACACACACAGGCACGCACATACGCATATATATGTATGCTTCAAAAATAAATTTTAAGGGCTGGAGAGATGGCCTAGCGGTTAAGAGTGCCAACTGCTCTTGCAGAGGACCAGGGTTCGATCCCCAGCACCCACAAGGCAGCTGAAAACCGTCCGTAACTCCAATTCCAGGAGAACTCCTGTTCCAGGGGAATCCGACGCCCTCTTCTGACCTCCGCGGCATTGCACAACATGGGTGCACAAACCTACATGCAGACAGTACATTCATACACATAAAATAAATAAATAAAATAAAATAAATACTTTAAAAAATAAATAAAAATAAAAAATAAAAATAAATTTTAAGTAGCACTGTTTAGAGGGTATTTTATAAACGTAAGCCTTTTTTTCCCCCTTGGTCTTTTTGAGACAGGGTCTTCCTGTAGCCTCAGCTGGCCTAGAATTCACTATGTAGACCAGGCTGGCCTTGAACTCACAGAGATCCACCTGCCTCTGCCTCCTGAGTACTGGGACTAAAGGCATGCACCATAATGCCAGGCTAAATATAAGCTTTTACTGTCCATAAGAATAAAGGCTGCAAATTAAAGAATTAAGTTCCCATCTCAAGATACCAATAATTCAAGAGCAGATAAAATGCAAAGTAAACCATACCAAAGAAATGACTCAACATTGCTCTTACAGAGGACTCTGCTTCGGTTCCCAGCACACTGATGGCAGCTCACAACCGTCTCTAAATTCAGTTTCGGTATATCCAACATCTTCCTCTAATCTCTGTGGGCATTGTACATACATGTAGGCAAAACATTCATACACAAATAAGTTAATTTTTTTTTTAATTCAAGGTAAAGAATAGAAGTCAGTAAATAAGTGAAGTTGAAAACAGAAATCAACAGGCAAACCAAAATCTAGTTCTTTGAGATGTTCAATAAAACACTTAGCCAGGCTAAATAGGAAGGGAGAAAAGCAAATTACCAGTCGGGAATGAGAGCAGGCAGGAACATCAGTATGGACTGATTCCTCCCTGGTTTTTTTGAGTTAGCATCTCACCATATAGCTCCCACCATATAGCTCCAGCTACCTACCTCTACCTCCCCAGTGCTAGGATTAAGGGCATGCACCTGCCAGGCCCAACACACTACAGATCTTACAGGCATTAAAAGGAGATTATGAGCTACATTATGTGAATGAATTTAACAATTAAATGAACAAATCCCTTCAGAGACATAAAATATCAATGATTGTAAAGAAGAAATAAATTTAAACAGCCTTCTGTCCACTTAAAAAAAATTAGTTAAAATTCTCCCTTCAAAGAAAACCCCAGACCTAAAATGTAATCGCTTAATACTGTTTGAAGTTTAAGGTATTTATATGACATGTGCACATGTTATCACATAGCATATAATTATAATATACAAATAATCCAGAAACAGCATTCTGAAAGGAACTATATGAAATATTCCTATCAGGCTAAATAAAAAGTACAACTGAAGAAGGATGGGGCCTGAGCAATAAATGGGGGGGGCTTTTTTTGGTTGTTTTTTGGGGTTTTTTTGTTTTTTTTTTTTTTGGTCTTTTTGAGACAGGGTCTCCCTGTGGCCTCAGCTATCCTGGAACTGGACAGTTCCTGTAGACCAGGCTAGCCTTGAACCCACAGAGATCCACCTTCCTCTGCCTCCTGAGTGCTGGGATTAAAGGAATGAGCCACCACTCCTAGCTTGTTTTGGGTTTTTTTTTTTGTTGTTGTTGTTGTTGTTGTTTGAGTTGTGGGTATCGAATGGCAAGGCATTGTTGAAAGATAATTACAAAAAAATAAAGAGAGAAAGAAAGAAAAGAAAGAAAGATAATTACTAGAGAGAATGATCAGATGTAGTGATTAAATAGAGACGGAAGACATGGGAAGGAAGAACTCCACTACTCTATAATTTTTGACTTGAATACGAAAAGTACCACTGAGCAAGGCAGAAAATAAAAGAGGAAACAGATTTGGGAAACAAGCTTACTTTTCAATAAATAACACATTCATAGATTCAATACCCAAAAGATAAAGCAGGCAAAAAGGATCTATGGAGTAAACACTTAGGAACAGATGCAGCTAAATTAGCCTCCCCTATCACCCACGGATTACTTGCAATTAAAGCCTTCTCCACGGTTATATAATTAATGGCTTGGCACCAAGGTTATATGGGTAACCAATCCCTTTTGGACTGGATATAAGGCCTACTCCCCAAGAAGGAATGCATGCTTGTTACTGTAAACCTGGTCAAAAGCCCATGGCTCAGGAGGTCAGGGGCCCCTAGGGAAGAATTTACTACTGTTGTTTTGCTAAATGACATGTTGTCAAACTGTTTTCTAAAAATTCATGTCTATTTATACTCACAGGTTAGTGCTGCCTCAGCCTTAGTCAGAGAAGCTTCTCTCTGCAGTCAACAGTTAATGCAGACATTCATAACTGGTTAAAGTGCTGAGAATATTCATTCAGTGCTGGTATCAAACCCTCGCCCCTTCCCAAGGCTCAGGGAATGTCAAGGAAGAGAGGACAGAAAGAATGTACGAGCCAGAGGATGGAGAGAAGTGCTGTGAAATGCCATCTTCCAGACCTGGCATGGCCACTGCACTCATGAACCCACTGCAGCTACAGATATTTGAACAAGACCTGCAGAAGGTCAAGCCAGCCAGATTGGTCAACTTTCCAGCAGGCAGCGCACTAACTCAGTGCAAAACAAAAAAGGGGATGGAGGATAAGGAAGGGAGGGGAATCTGTCAGGGGTACCTGGGGGTAGTGGGAAGTGGAAGCTGTGGGTAGATATGATCAAAATACATTGTTTACTTGAATGAAATTGTCAAAGAATAAAATAAAAAACATTTTATTTTAAAAGCTAAATATTATTTAAAAAATAAGTAATTATGGGCTTGTCTCTATTAAAGGTTTTAGTAATCAGGAGCTGGGAGATGGCTCAGTTACTGCTTTCCAAGGGAGCAGGAAGGCTGGAGTTTAGTCCCTCCCATGCAAAAAAGTCCAGTTTAGTATTCCTATAATCCCAGCACCAGGAAGGTGGAGACTGGATGATCCTGAGGCTTGCTGCTCAGCCAGTCTAGAAATATCAGTGAGTGCTAAGTCCAGTGAGAGCCATTCATTCTCTCAAAAGGTAGGATGAAACATGATTGAGCAAGACACCAGTACAGCTTACAACACAGAAAAAAAAGGAATTTCCGACAGCAGTAAGATAAATACAAGATGAAGAAAACAGTCCCTTTTCTAGAAATTATCACAGAGACCCAATTTCAGTGATTTGGGGTGCTTTTTCTTCTTTTGTTATTTAAAATAGTAACAGCCTGTCTACTTAAACTTTGAGTCTGACCTACTTTCTTCAGGAAAACAAACTGAGACTATGAACCCCTCTCCTATAGTTTCCATTTCTGCTTGTGGCTGCAGTGATTCTTTACTGCTGTCTTCAAACTGCTTAACATCCCATAGCTTCCTCCTGAGGAGTTATTTCCTTGTTTGCCATTTTCTGGTTTTATTACCTCTATCTGAGAATTACAACCAACAGTTTTTTAGCAGCTTTATGACCTAAGCACCATATCAAGAGCTTTAGTACTTCACTTAAATGATTATCTCGCTTAATTTTTAAAAATCTTACAACATCTCTATTTTATGAATAAAAGCAAACTTCAGAAAGATTACACAGTGAACCCAAAGTGACCTAATTAGTGACTGGCAGCACTCGGACCTGAACCGCAGTCTACAGGGCACTGAAACTTCTCTCACATAATTTTCAAATATTTTTCATATATTTTTGTTCTCTGTATTTTGCAGATCATATTCTCAAAGTTTACTAATACTTTATTAAAGTTTTATAAAGTAATATCAGTGACTACTACATCTCTTCGAATTTCCTATAAACCATCCTTTTTACTGTTTATACAACCCAAATCTACATTGTCTGTTTACTTCCTCACATTAAATGTCAAATTTAATCATGTTATGATTATTATCAGGTAGTTCTTCAGCCGCAGCCATTTCCTGCCACAGTTCCTGTTCACTATTCAGAATTAAATCCAGCAGATTTTGTTTCTTTCCTAGTGCTCATAAAACTATCTGTTCTAGGAAGCTGGCAAGATTTTCATTTGCAAACTCACCTCTACATTTTTGTGTCCATCTGCAGTACTAACAACTTGGACTAAAAATCAGCTGTCCTAAATACCATCTGTACTTTCAACTTAGTCATATGATTTTGGTCATCAAGTGATGTTCCACATTTTCAAATTCAATGTATGTGTAGTTTTTTTTAATTTTATTTATTTCTGTATGTGTATGAATGTACTACTGCATGCAGGTTTGTGCATCCATGTCGTGCAATGCCACGGAGGTCAGAAGAGGGTGTCGGATTCTCCTGGAACTGGAGTTCTCCTGGAATTGGAGTTTCAGACGATTTTCGGCCGCCATGTGGGTGCTGGGGATCGAACCCGGGTCCTCTGTAAGAGGCCATCTCTCCAGCCCCAATGTATGTGTAGTTCTATGATAAACTGACTGACAGAAGCTTAAAACTTTTTCTCAGTTTCAAGTGCAGTCCCAATTTAAAACACTTTGTCCCATTAGCATATCTCAAACTGGTTGGCCAGTCAGTCATGGTGGCCTGCACCTTTAATCCCAGCACTGGGGAGGCAGAGGCAGGGGGAGCACTGTGAATTCCAGGCCACCCTGGTCTACATAGTGAGTCTACAGAACTACATAATGAGACCCTGTCTCAAGAAAAAAAAAAGGAAAATCCACATATGGGCAAAGGAGTTTCCAAAACTGACTCTCTGTTGCTAGAGACTAGGCAAACAGGCTAACAGACAGCAAGTAATTTTTAGATGCTATATAGAGGCTGGAGAAAGGGCTGCTCAGCAGTTAAGGGCACCTGGTACTCTTGGAGAGGACCACATTCAGTTTCCAGCCACAACATTGCAGCTAACAACTATCTAGAATTCTAGTTCCAAGAGATCTGGCACCCTCTTCCGGCCTCCACAGGCTCTAGGCACATACATACATACATACATGCAGGCAAACACTCATACACATAATATATACTTTTAAATATGACTATATAAACAACGGCAAATATATTCCATTAAGTGCAAACACCTCTAGTAGTGTTTTGTTGTCTTTTATAACTTAGAATGAAAATCTCAATGAAATTATGAAATGCCTGATTAACTGAACATTTTTAAAAATAGTTAATTGGTATTTGGAAAATAAATATTGAAAAGCATTAAAAATGTTTCTATTAGTTTAATATTTAAGTATGTAATTTCCAACCATCAAAACTGGATAGTACTCACCTTGCCCAAATTTACACAGTTATCATTTACAGTTGACATTCACAAGTACTTTCATATAAAGTGACAATTACCCTTCTCTCAAAAATCTACAGATTTTTCAAAAATCTCTTCTGAGACTCTGACACCTATCTTCCCAGTGTGGAATACCTTCCTCCCTATTCATGAAAACTACTTTTAAGCCTTCAAGGCCCAAATAATACCTCCTCCCAAGAACTCCCACCCACTTTCTTTCTCTTAGAAATGTGTTCTTTCCACTTTGTTCAGTGTTTACCACGTGTCAATATTTTATATATTTTATTTAGTACTTAATATCCCCTCGGAAGTATTATCCTCTTTAGTAAACAAATAAGGAAAGTGATGTTGGGATTACATTCACAGCCAAAGTGATCAACAGGTATCTAACCTCTGGTATCTATTCTTCAAACTCTCCATAAAGCAGGGTTCTACAGCATTCTCTTACAATATATGTTGTATGGTCATTTGTTTAAATATTTCTCCTCTTAAGTGGATGATTCTTTTGTTTCAATTTTGTTTTTTGGCGGCTGGGGAGATGGCTCAGTAGTTAAGAGCCCAGGTTCCATTTCAGCACCCACATGGTGCCTAACAACCATCTGTAACTCAAGTTCCAGGGGATCCACAACAGCCTCTTCTGACCTCCACATGCATTGCATGACACAGGTGCACTTACACACATGTAGGCAATATACTTGTACACATAAAATAATATTTTTAATTTGGGGGGGTTGTTTATTTGAAATAGGGTCTTAATAGGTAGCCCCAACTGCCCTGGAACTTGCTAGGTACACCACGCTGGCCCAGAACTCCAGAGGCCTGGTATTAAAGGTGAGCACTGGGATTAAAGGAATGGGTTACAATGTCCAGCCCTTGTACAGATGATACTCAAGGACAGGGAAGGTAACTGGTTCCACTTCCACATCCTCAGCAACATTTAACATTGTGTATTATACAAAGATCTCAAGTGTTACTACACTAGGAATCTGAATTCAATTTGTGGCTTTGCAACACTGTTTTATACCAAGTCTATCAAGTCTAAGAGGGTAATTTTACTGTTCTGGTAAAGCATAATGCTTGAAATGCAGTCTTTGGAATCAAACTGGTGACAAGTGACTCCACCAACTAATTACCATTGAAATCAATCAAATGAATTAACTAAATCTTGATTATTAAATCACAGTTCCAACCTCATAAGATTATGATTAAATGATCTAATACATAGAGTCCAATTACTTTCTGATCCTCATTTTTTTCAACATGTTACCATAAATTCTCTGGCTCAGTCTAGTGAAGCCTTTTGCATTACAAATCCCTCACAACTTCCAGGAGTGGTGGGGCACGCCTTTAATCCCAGCAGAGGCAGGCGGACCCCTTTGATTTCAAGGCCAGCCTGGTCTACACAGTGAGCTCCAGGCCAGCTAGGACTAAAGGGAGACCCTGTCTCAAAAAGACAAAAGAGGGGCTGGAGAGATGGCCTAGCGGTTAAGAGTGCCGACTGCTCTTGCAGAGGACCCGGGTTCGATCCCCAGCATCCACATGGCAGCTGAGAACCGTCTTTAACTCCAGTTCCAGGGGAATCTGACACCCTCTTCTGACCTCCTCGGCACTGCATGACACGGGTGCACAGACCTACATGCAGACAGTACATTCATACACATAAAAAAATAAATAAAATTGGGGCTGGAGAGATGGCCTAGCGGTTGAGAGCGCCGACCGCTCTTGCAGAGGACCCGGGTTCGATCCCCAGCACCCACATGGCGGCTGAGAACCGTCTGAACTGAGGCTCCAATTCCAGGAGAACTCCAGTTCCAGGGGAATCCGAGACCCTCTTCTGAATTCCGCGGCCTTGCACGACATGGGTACACAGACTTGCATGCAGACAGTACATTCATACACATACAGAAATAAATAAAATTAAAAAAAATTTTTTAAATAAATAAATAAAATTTTTAAAAAGACGAAAGAAAAATCACACAAAATTCCTCACAATTATACATTAAGTGGGCTAGCCAAAAAAGTTTCTGGCTTAAAAGTTGTTCAGGTCATCTTTATTTTTAGGACTAACTGTACAGTGCCAATTTAAACTGTTTATTCTTGGAAGCTTGACTATACAGAAGTGCCCACATTGTGCACAGGATCTCCCTATAGCCCCAGGTAGGCTGGAACTCTCTATGTAGACCAGGCTGGTCTTGAACTCACAGAAATCCACCTTCCTCTGCCTCACTAGTGCTGGGATTAAAGACCTGCACCACCATGCCTAGCTGAAACGTTTTCATTTTCATGCACTACTACAAAATGGTAAAAATTAGTACACTCTCCACCTAACACCTGGATTACCTTATTCCAGGAGGCAGACTACTTCCAAAGCAAAAAATTTTCCTGGAACCACCTTGTTTTCTGATCCCAGGCCACCCAGAGTCTTTTTCTCTGGGGTCTGGTGCTGAGAACCTACTTACAAGGCACTTCTCTTCTATTTAGCAGCCTGTACTCCAAATCCAAGTCAGGACTTGGGCTAACATCCATGTGAAAGTCCAGTTTGGGGATAAAAAAAATTACAAAAATATCTAGCAATACGATCAAATATTAAGGTTATTGTCAAAGACGGGGGGGAGGGAATAAGCACTTAGAAATACTTGATGAAAGCAACCTAAAATTACAAAATCAGCAGTATTACTGGGAAAGGGGAAAGAACAACATTTACAATTGTATACTGTATATTTAGAATTGTAAACTCCACTTAATACAATAACAATTTCAAAACAATTAAACATTTAAAGTCCACATTGAGATTGATAAATTGTTCCAGATTCTACTTCCTCAGTATGTTAATGCAGTTCCTTGGGTTTTGCCAGAATAAAAATAAAATGGTTAACAAAATGATCCCTTAAGTTCAACAAGGAGATGATGAGTTAAGAAAGCACAATACCAGAACAATACAGAACGCTGTCAACATGAAGCAGATAAAATAAGACGGACCCTGCCTTTGGACCACCGTATTGTTTCCAGATCTGCAATCCCGCCCCGGGCCGGCACAAGGGACTCTGGCAGCCTCCCCTCCGCGGTCAGGGCATGGATCCCCAAACTAAAATGTACTGGGCGGTGCGAGAGAGGGGGCCCCCCTCCTACCCGCAGCCCGCAGAGAGACCGCTCCTCCAGCTCGTCCTGCGGCCGCTAGCGGACCTCGCGCGCCGCCCAGGCTCGGCCACTCGACGCCCCCCACACGCCCTCCCGGGACCGCGCGACCCCGGGACCGGGCTGGAGGTGGAGGTGGAAGGGAGGGACCCAGGGAAGGGAACCAGGGAAGGGGGGGGGGCTCCGCACCCTCGCCACGGAGCCCCTGGACCGCGCGGGCTGGCCAAGACGCCGCGGCCCCTCCGGCCGCCCAAGGATGGGAGGGGACCGCGGCCCGCTAGGGCCCGCAGGTGCCGGCCGCTAAGACGGCGCGCGGTCCCCGCAGCCCGCACCTCCATCCCGCAAGCCGCTCGGCAGCGTCACGGGACTCATTCTGGGGATCCAGTCAGAGCCCGACGACTGCACGCAGCCGGCCCAAGCGCAGAGCTGCCGCGGCGCTTACCGTAGCAGCCGGCGCGGCGCCGCTAGGAGGCGGCTGAAGACACGCAGAGACTCGGAGGCCAGCGCCGCCACCGCCGGAGCCCAAGAAGGTACAGCCAGGAGGCCGGCGCGCGCGCGGATCCCACCCTCGCGCCGCCCCCCGCGTCGCTCCGCCCCCCGCCGCAGCCCTCCGCGCTAGCCTGCAAACTCTGAGCTGCCGGGCTGGTCCAGCCGGGCGAGGGCGGGGCCCTACGGGGGCGGGGCCAGCGCCTGAATGGCACCTGCGCACCCAATGGGACCGCGGAACCTCCGGGCTGAGCTCAGAGTGACTTTTCTCTCAGCCTATAAGACTAAGAGGTTGGCCCAGTGGGTTCTTCCATTATCGCCTTTCTGTCGAACCCAAAAGAAGGAAAGGTCGGTTGGTTTGTACTGACGGCCAATTACTGCGGAGAAAGGGGCCTCTGAACCCAGAGCGGCCTCTTCTCTGCCTTACGGGATAGGTCCAGGGCGGGAACCAGCCCCGGATGTGGGCGGGGCTTTGAGGTGGAACTGGAGCATCTCCACCGCAGCGGTTTGGATGGACGGAACTGAATCTTGTTCTTAATTATCATGTGACGGGTTCAGGGTTTAATGGGGGGGGGGAAGTGTGGAAGAGGACAAGGATCCAAACTGGCGAATTTCCCGACCTTCGCTGCCCTCTCGGCTCTCCCTCCAGCCGCACTACCAGGTGAGTCCCCTCGGTGCCGCGGCACTGTCTGCAGATGCCTCGGTGGGCTCCGCTACCGACCATCAGCCCGGTCTCACACACACACACACACACACACACCTTGGTACGACGGCCACCGTGTACATTTACATGATGCAAAAACCGAATTTAATTCCACAATGGGGTGACACACACACCTTTGGTACGACGGCTACCGTGTACATCATGATGCAAAAAACGAATTTAATTCCACAGTGGGGTTCACTGTGGAATTAAATTCGTTTTTTGCATCATGATGGATAGGGGCCCAGGATAGGGGAAGAATCGGTACAGAGCTCCGGGAGAGGAGGATAAACGTTTGCAGACAGACCAAAGACCGAGGTAGTTTAGAAGCTCCCTGAGGTTCCTGAAAGACCGCTCAGTTGTAAGCAGAATGTTGTCCCTTTGAAGGGTGGTTAAGTTGATCATGACTGTTGCACCACGAGCCTTTCGAAAAGCCACTTATTTGGTAGAGGAAATTATGGGTTCATTAGGCACAGCTGCCTTTGGGATGGGGGAGTTCTTTTAAAGAGTGTTAGCAGTAACGGGAGGAGGGAAATGGAGTAGAGTGGGACCTTGGAGGAACTGCAGATAAGGGCCCTGTAGATTCCCAAGTGGAAGAAGTTTAAAGTTTTCAACAATGGATTTGGATTCGCATGAGCAAGAACCTTCCAGGTACCAGATGGCAAATATCCGTGGAGCACATCTTAGCATAGGAGTACGTCCTTGACCCTCGGGCAGAAAGTAAATTGGTAGAAAAAAAAAAAGGAAAAAAGAATTTGTTCAAACTAATCAAGATGCTCTTGTAAAACTAAAATCTTGTTTCACCATTGTAGTTCAGCCCACACAATCCTTTAAATATTAGTCAGGCACCTCCTTTGTTGAGAGTATTTTCGTGCAACTCAATTTTGTTCCCTCCTGCAATGTAAACTTGTAACCACAATAAGATTATCTTGTGTCCTTTCACCCCTAGTTGACTTGTGGTCATTACAACCATCTTTCCAATGATGACTGCTTCCTACTTGGTCTTCTAGGAAGGGGGGGGGGGTGGCGACGACACGAGAACCTTGTCCCATCCCGTGTCCAATAGAAAAACTATGGAGCTTTGTTGTTTCCTTTGTTTTTGAGATAGTTTCTCACTATGTAGGTCTGGATGGCTTGAAACTTACTATGCAGACCAGGCTTCTCTAACTCAGAGATCTGCCTTCCTCTGGCTCCTTCTTGAGTGCTGGGATTAAAAGCATGTGCCACCATAATGCTGAAAATCTATGTTTAAGGAAGTGTATTGTCATAAACCTTTTCTTAAATGTTCACAGAATTGGCCATATAGATACAGAGGTTGGGACTGTGCAAACATAATTCACAGGATGAAATACATGGTCAGTTCCTCAGCCCACACCAGATTCAATCTCATATTCCACTCTATGCAGCTTCTGGCAAGGAAAGGCCAATAAAGAAAATGCCTTCTGGGGTTCAGCCAGGTGTGGTGGTACATGCTTTTCTTCAAAAACATCAGGAGGCAGAAACAGGAGGAGCTCTGTGAGTTAGAGACTAGTCTGGTGTATATATAGCAATGTTCCAGACCAGCCAGGGCTAAAAATAGTGAGACTATTTCTCCAAAAACAGGAAAAAAATGGCTTTTTAACAGGAAAGTACTGGACTTCCAAACATTTCGAACTAAGTAAAGCGCAAGCAGATGGACATGGAGAGAGAACTATTTGCATACTCACGCCTAACTATTGAAATGTAACAGGTATGTACTCTTGTACCATGACTGCCATCCTATTTGAAGAAGTGCAGAGTATAGCAAAGTAGTTCTAAACTATAATTAAGAACACTGAGGCAGTTGGCATCTTCTTGGGCTTTTCCTTTTTTTTTTGTTTTGTTTTGTTTTTGGTCTTTTTGAGTCAGGATCTCCCTTTAGTCCCAGCTGGCCTGGAGCTCACTATGTAGACCAGGCTGTCCTTGAACTCACAGAGATCTACCTGCCTCTGCCTCCTGAGTGCTGGGATTAAAGGCCTGTGCCACCACGCCCAGCCCTTTCCTTGTGTTTGTTCCTGCATCTTCTACCATGCTTTTGTGCCTCCTCCGCCTCCTCTGGTCTTTATCTTCCCCATCAAGTCTGTGCTCATCTTCAGTCTTTTCCCAGTGGCTTATTTTCTCCTCAGCTTTATCAGAGTCTCCTTTCCTAAACTTTTTGTCTTGCCCAGAAAGATGGTTCAACAGGTAAATGGTACTTGGTGCCAAGCCCAATGACCTGACTTCAATCCCTAGGATATGGTAGGAAAGAACTAAATATTTCTTATTCCTTTCTCAAATATAGCTCAAAGCAATAAGATTTTTTCAGCTGTTTCCATTTCCTTGATTTCTGTTAGCTTCTAACTTAACAGCATACATAATCAGGCTTTTGATTTCCCATTGTACCTACCAACCCTTAGTCATAGTGGTTATGGAGTGTAACTACTTGGTATATAAAAAAAAGCTACTATAAGTCTATATGTGAAAACTAAATAGAATGCATCTTATGGATTAAGCTAAGTTATGTCAATGATGCCCAATCAAAAATGAAGTTTAGGGGTCTGGTGAGCTGGTTTAGAGGTTAAAAGCACTGGTCGCTCTTGCAGAGGACCTGGGTTTAGTTCCCAGCATGGCAGGTAGCAATCAACTGTAACTTCAGTTCTAGGGGATCCAATGGCCCCTTCTGACCTCCATGGGCATTGCACCACATGGGTGCAGTTACATACATGCAGGAAAAACACTCATACACATAATAGAAAAAAATAAGGAAAAAAATTTGTTTTTATTTATTTATTTATTTTTAATTTGGTCTTTTCAAGACAGGGTCTCCCTGTGGCCCCAGCTGTCCTGGAATTCGCTCTGTAGACCAGGCTGGCCTTGAACTCACAAAGATCCGCCTGCCTCTGTCTCCCAAGTGCTAGGTTTAAAGGTGTGCGCCTCCACACTTGGCTCCAAAAAAATTTCTTTTTAAATGGAAGTTTGGAGACTGGAGAGATGGCTCAGCTGTTAAGCTTAACTGGCTGCTCTTCCAAGAGGACTGAGATTCAGTTCTCAGCACCAGTGTCTTAGCTAATTATCCCTAACTTCAATTCCAGGGGATGTCGCCCTCTTCTGACCTCCAGGAGCATTGCACACACACACACTGGTGCACTAGATAAATTAAAAACAAAAGGAAGTTTTAAAAGAATTAGTTTAGTGAATTAGCATTGAAAAAATAAAAGAAATAAAAAATGTTTTGGAATACTAAGCCTTCCAGGTGTTAGAACATACTCTAGAGTAAGGAGTCTTACAGTCTTACATGGTTTGGTAGTTTTTTGTTTTTTTCATGTTGTTGTTGTTGTTGTTTTAATTCAGGATCTCCCTTTAGTCCCAGCTGGCCTGGAACTCACTCTGTAGACCAGGCTGGCCTTGAACTCACAGAGGTCCCCCTGCCTCTGCCTCCTGAGTGCTAGGATTAAAGACGTGAGCCACCACGCCTGGCTTAAAGATGGTTCTTAACCCACATGTGGGTGCTGGGAATCGAACCCAGGTCTTCCGCAAGAGCAGTCAGCACTCTTAACTGCTGAGCCATCTCTCCAGCCCCCATATATGGTTTTTGAGTGTAAAGAAAGGTATAAGTCATGGGAGCTCGATAGATGACCCAGCAGGTAAAAGCACTTGCTGCTCTTCAGAGGACCTGTGTTCAGTTCTCTGCACCCACATCAGGTAACTCACAACCACCTATAACTCCAGTTCCAGCGGATCCAGTACCCTTTTCTGACCTGGGACAAGAATGGACACACACACAAAAATTAAAAATAATCTTTATTTTAAACATAGAGATTGTTGAGACAGAATTGTGATATAAAAATTAGCAGGGGCTGAAAAGATGGGTTGGCAGTTAAAAGTATATACTGCTATTGCAGAAGACCTGCATTCATGTTGGAAGGTTCACAACTGCCTATAACTCCAGCACCAGGTTTTCTGACAGTCTTCTGTACTCTGTAGGCACCTACAACCCAAGTGAACATACACACACACACAGTTAAAAGTAAAAATATGTAAGTTAGCCCCAGCCAGGTATGGTGGTGTACACTTTTAATCCTGATACTCAGGAGACAGAGGCAGATGGATCTCTGTGATTTCAAGGCCAGCCAGTGGTACATAGTGAAAAACCACCAAAAAAAAAAAAAAAAAAAAAAAAAAAACTGTCATAGAATAATTCAGCATGAAATAATTACAAAATACTTGTTTCTAACCAGTATACTTTAGAAATACTTAAGATTTCAAAATAAATTTCAGAGTATAAAACACAAAAAAAATAATATTAATTTTTTTTTTTTTTGGTCTTTTCAAGACAGGGTCTCACTGTGGCCCCAGCTGTCCTGGAACTCACATTGTTGACCACGCTGTCCTTGAACTCACAAAGATCCGCCTGCCTCTGCCTCCCAAGTGCTAGGATTAAAGGCATGCGCCACCATGCCCAGCTAATACTTTCTATATTATTTAGCGAATGACACCTTTACAGTCTTGATGTTCTCAGTTTTTACATTCCATCCTTATAAAACTCTTTGATATTATCACCTATTTCACTGTTCCTGTTTCAGATGCTTTACATTAGTACCTCTTGAAATTTCATGAAAAACACTATGCTTGCAAGTATGCAGAGGTTAAGAATATCCCTCAGGTACAGAGATAAAGTCCTGAGTGCCTGACTCAAATAGTAGCACTAGAAAGGAACTGCTTGCTCTTGAGACATTTTGAAACATTGATGCAAGTTTGGTTAGGCACTCACGTTGGGTTCCTGTAACTCTGCTCCAGGGAATCCAACATCTCTGGCCTCCTTCATTGGTGCCTGCACTCACATGCATATATCCACATACACAGAAACACATAATTTAATATTACCTTTGTAAAACGTGGGGGGTGGTGGGGTGGGGTGGCTATGTTGTCAATGGTTGCTACATGTTTTAGAGGTTTTGAAAGAATGTTTTCAAAATTAAAAATTGGGAAGAAGCTAACTTTAGTAATGAAAGTGTAATTTTTCTTGTCAAATCTTGATTTTTTTTTCTTCTCTAGGGTGTGTTTCCCTTATTTCAGCCCTGCAACAGCCTCTTTACACTGTTTAAATGAGAATGTCCTTGGCTCAAAGAGTACTGCTCACCTGGCTTTTCACATTACTCTTCTTGATCATGTTGGTGTTAAAACTGGATGAGAAGGCTCCTTGGAACTGGTTCCTTATATTTATTCCAGTCTGGATATTTGATACTATCCTTCTCGTCATGCTTATTGTGAAGATGGCTGGGCGATGTAAGTCTGCTTTTGACCCTCGATATGGATCACACATATATTAAAAAAAAAGCCTGGTACCTCATTGCAATGCTTCTTAAGTTAGCCTTCTGCCTCGCACTGTGCGCTAAACTTGAACAGTTTACGACCATGAATCTTTCCTATGTTTTTATTCCTTTATGGGCCTTATTGGTTGGGGCTTTGACAGAACTTGGATATAATGTCTTTTTTGTGAGAGACTGACTTCGAAGTATACCTCTCATTTCTATTACTGTTCAGCAAGCTATAAAGTGTTCTGAATATTTGCAAGCTTCAAGAATACCAGAGAACTGAGGGAAAATATCAGTGTAATCTTGGACTGCTTTTCTAGAACAGGTTTGGTGAATCACAAACTTCTAGCAAACCCAAAACTGAATTATTCAATATTTGAGTTACTGGTATCTTTATTTTCCCTGTATAAATAAAGTTTGTTTTTGACCTCATTTTTCCACATGCCTCTTGAATGACTTGTTATAAGTATGTGGCCAATATTCAAAGTACATAAAATATGAAGCCTTTAGTCTCCAGAACTGAAGTTTATTGAATTGTGACTAGTGTAACCAAAGTAATGGTAACTGATGGCTTCTAAAAATGAAGGAAAAAATTGTTCCTTATATAATTAGGAATGCCACTTCATGTTCACCACCAGAATCTCAGAGTTTATGATTTTTATGTAGGTTAGGTTTCCTTTTTAAAAGCTCTTCCTAAGCCAGGCGTGGTGGTGAACTCCTTTAATCCTAGCACTTGGGAGGCAGAGGCAGTCAGATCTCTGAGTTCAAGGCCAGCCTGGGCTATAGGGAGACCCAGTCCTCAAAAAGACAAGAAAAAAAAAAAAGCTCTTCCTACTATTTATGATGACTAACTACCTATTCCTAATATTTAAGGGGAACTTTCATTCCAATTATGTTAGGAACCAGTTATGCCTACTTGTTCTGGGACCTCAGGAATTTAGTGCCACCCCCCCACCTTTTTTTTTATTTTTTTTGATCCCAGGTCTCTCCTGAAGCCCTAGCTAGCCCAGAAGTCACTATGCAGACCAGCTGACTGGATGGCACAAAGATATTGACTGCCTCTGCCTCAAAAGTGCTGGGATCAAAGGTCAAAGGTGTGTGCCATGTCCTTCTAACCCCATTCACTCTTACAAGTTATATGACTACCATAGTAGGCACTTAACCAATTCCAGTGAAAGCCAGGTGGCATTACTTGAGCGATCTGAAGGTGAAGCTCTCCAACCTTGAAGCTGTCTTTGTCCTATGAGGCCTTTGCTTTTGGATCTGGGTCCAAGGTTACAAATGCCCAGCTTCTGTGAGTGCTATATATCCCAACTCAGGTCCTCATCTTTAGCAGCACTTCGCCCACTGCGCCATCTCCCCAGACCGCCTTCCAGATTTTAATGTAGTTTTCCCATATTAAAAAAAGATAACACTGGGGCTGGAGAGAATGGCCTAGTGGTTAAGAGCTCTTGCAGAGGACCCAGCCGGGTTCACTCCCCAGCACCCACATGGCGGCCAAAACCGTCCACTCAATTCCAACTCCATCAGGGGAACCGACACCCTCTTCTGACCTCCACAGCATTGCAAGACAGGGGTGCACAAACCTGCATGCAGACAGTACATTCATACACATTTAAAAAAAAATAACTAACACAAGCAGCCAAACACCACAAATTAAGATAGCTTTAACTAGGCTTCTGAAATTTTAAGAGCTAGGCTAAATAAGAAAAAAAAATTTTTTTTATAATTATATTTTTTTTTTATATTGTTTAAAAGGATTCGAAAAATAGTATTTGGAAGTGAACAGTCCATGCTTGATGATTCCTAATTCAACTGAGAAATCTAAACTGGCCTCTGGAATATATTAACTTCAAATAAAGCTTTCATGTTTGTTAGAACAAGTCAGAAAATTACTTAGTTCAGGTAAAACTATTCTCACAATTATCTAACTACAAGCTCTCATAGGAGTAAAAGAAGGGATTAGCACATGCAATTAGCTAGGACACAGCAAAGATTCTCTATTAAGGGATCCGTGGCTCCTTCTGCAATATTTGGCCCTTGTAGCAAAGCCATAGACTGGCTGTGTTCTAATAAACTTGGACATGAATTTAAATNATTGGAAAAATGTATGAAATGCACAAAGCATCAATAAAAACTAATTAAAAAAAAAAAAAAAACATGACTGGGAGCCCCGGATATGGGCGGGGCTTTGAGGTGGAACTGGAGCATCTCCACCGCAGCGGTTTGGATGGACGGAACTGAATCTTGTTCTTAATTATCATGTGACAGGTTCAGGGTTTAATGGGGGGGAAGTGTGGAAGAGGACAAGGATCCAAACTGGCGAATTTCCCGACCTTCGCTGCCCTCTCGGCTCTCCCTCCAGCCGCACTACCAGGAAAGTACTGGACTTCCAAACATTTCGAACTAAGTAAAGCGCAAGCAGATGGACATGGAGAGAGAACTATTTGCATACTCACGCCTAACTATTGAAATGTAACAGGGTGTGTTTCCCTTATTTCAGCCCTGCAACAGCCTCTTTACACTGTTTAAATGAGAATGTCCTTGGCTCAAAGAGTACTGCTCACCTGGCTTTTCACATTACTCTTCTTGATCATGTTGGTGTTAAAACTGGATGAGAAGGCTCCTTGGAACTGGTTCCTTATATTTATTCCAGTCTGGATATTTGATACTATCCTTCTCGTCATGCTTATTGTGAAGATGGCTGGGCGATGTAAGTCTGCTTTTGACCCTCGATATGGATCACACAATATTAAAAAAAAAGCCTGGTACCTCATTGCAATGCTTCTTAAGTTAGCCTTCTGCCTCGCACTGTGCGCTAAACTTGAACAGTTTACGACCATGAATCTTTCCTATGTTTTTATTCCTTTATGGGCCTTATTGGTTGGGGCTTTGACAGAACTTGGATATAATGTCTTTTTTGTGAGAGACTGACTTCGAAGTATACCTCTCATTTCTATTACTGTTCAGCAAGCTATAAAGTGTTCTGAATATTTGCAAGCTTCAAGAATACCAGAGAACTGAGGGAAAATATCAGTGTAATCTTGGACTGCTTTTCTAGAACAGGTTTGGTGAATCACAAACTTCTAGCAAACCCAAAACTGAATTATTCAATATTTGAGTTACTGGTATCTTTATTTTCCCTGTATAAATAAAGTTTGTTTTTGACCTCATTTTTCCACATGCCTCTTGAATGACTTGTTATAAGTATGTGGCCAATATTCAAAGTACATAAAATATGAAGCCTTTAGTCTCCAGAACTGAAGTTTATTGAATTGTGACTAGTGTAACCAAAGTAATGGTAACTGATGGCTTCTAAAAATGAAGGAAAAAATTGTTCCTTATATAATTAGGAATGCCACTTCATGTTCACACCCAGAATCTCAGAGTTTAATGATTTTTATGTAGGTTAGGTTTCCTTTTTAAAAGCTCTTCCTAAGCCAGGCGTGGTGGTGAACTCCTTTAATCCTAGCACTTGGGAGGCAGAGGCAGTCAGATCTCTGAGTTCAAGGCCAGCCTGGGCTATAGGGAGACCCAGTCTCAAAAAGACAAGAAAAAAAAAAAGCTCTTCCTACTATTTATGATGACTAACTACCTATTCCTAATATTTAAGGGGAACTTTCATTCCAATTATGTTAGGAACCAGTTATGCCTACTTGTTCTGGGACCTCAGGAATTTAGTGCCACCCCCCCACCTTTTTTTTTATTTTTTTGATCCCAGGTCTCTCCTGAAGCCCTAGCTAGCCCAGAAGTCACTATGCAGACCAGGCTGTACTGGATGGCACAAAGATATGACTGCCTCTGCCTCAAAAGTGCTGGGATCAAAGGTCAAAGGTGTGTGCCATGTCCTTCTAACCCCATTCACTCTTACAAGTTATATGACTACCATAGTAGGCACTTAACCAATTCCAGTGAAAGCCAGGTGGCATTACTTGAGCGATCTGAAGGTGAAGCTCTCCAACCTTGAAGCTGTCTTTGTCCTATGAGGCCTTTGCTTTTGGATCTGGGTCCAAGGTTACAAATGCCCAGCTTCTGTGAGTGCTATATATCCCAACTCAGGTCCTCATGCTTTAGCAGCACTTCGCCCACTGCGCCATCTCCCCAGACCGCCTTCCAGATTTTAATGTAGTTTTCCCATATTAAAAAAAGATAACACTGGGGCTGGAGAAATGGCCTAGTGGTTAAGAGCTCTTGCAGAGGACCCAGCCGGGTTCACTCCCCAGCCCCCACATGGCGGCCAAGAACCGTCTTTAACTCCACTTCCAGGGGAACCCGACACCCTCTTCTGACCTCCACAGCATTGCAAGACAGGGGTGCACAAACCTGCATGCAGACAGTACATTCATACACATTAAAAAAAAAATAACTAACACAAGCAGCCAAACACCACAAATTAAGATAGCTTTAACTAGGCTTCTGAAATTTTAAGAGCTAGGCTAAATAAGAAAAAAAAAAATTTACAAATCTTATAATTATCAATATAGTATTATTTGGGGTATCTAAAAAGATTCAGAAAAATAGTATTTGGAAGTGAACAGTCCATGCTTGATGATTCCTAATTCAACTGAGAAATCTAAACTGGCCTCTGGAATATATTAACTTCAAATAAAGCTTTCATGTTTGTTAGAACAAGTCAGAAAATTACTTAGTTCAGGTAAAACTATTCTCACAATTATCTAACTACAAGCTCTCATAGGAGTAAAAGAAGGGATTAGCACATGCAATTAGCTAGGACACAGCAAAGATTCTCTATTAAGGGATCCGTGGCTCCTTCTGCAATATTTGGCCCTTGTAGCAAAGCCATAGACTGGCTGTGTTCTAATAAACTTGGACATGAATTTAAATTTCCCTTGACCTGAGCCAAAAAGCTGAGAAGTGATGAAATATCATAGGCATTTTGTAAACAAAGATACCACCATATTTTCATTTTAGCTATTGAAGATGGTAAGAAAGCCTGGTGGCGCACGCCTTTAATCCTAGCACTTGGGAGGCAGAGGCAGGTGAATCTTTGTGAGTTCAAGGCCAGCCTGGTCTACAGGGAGACCCTGTCTCAAAAAGACCAAAAAAAACAAAAAAGGAGGTGGTGATGCGGGGAGCAATTTGCTGGTATCTGACCCAGGAAAGGAAAAAAGCAAAAGCAAAAATTCTGTGTGGAATAGTTGAGGAGAAAGGTGCAACAAGTCTCTCCTCTCCCAAACAATTCTAATGTTAAAGGAAAAAGAAACTGAATAGGAATTATATGTAAAAGACAACCTGTGTTGGGGCTGCAGAGATGGCCTAGTGGTTAAGAGCGCCATTGCTCTTGCAGAGATTGCTTTTGCAGAGGACCCGGGTTTGATCCCCAACACCCACATGGTGGCTGAGAACCATCTTTAACTCCAGTTCCAGGGGAATCTGACACCGTCTTCTGACCTCCGCAGCACTCACAACGAGTGCACAAACCTGCATGCAGACGGTACATTCATACACATACAAAAAAAAAAAAAAAAGACAACCTGTGTTACACATGAGGATACATCAATTTTAATAGCATCTGAAGGGTTTGCTTAAAGACTTTTCTCTTAATTTGTTATAATATACCTAAGGCAGCAGCACCATAAGTTATCATTGTATGCCTTAGTACCAAGAACTTTAAATATTAAGCAATGAAAGACAATTAAAGCCGGGCATGGTGGTGCACGTCTTTAATCCCAGCACTTGAGAGGCAGAGGCAGGAGGATCTCTGTGAGTTCAAGGCCAGCGTGATCTACATAGAGAGCTCCAGGACAGCTGGGACTAAAGGAGACCCGGTGTCAAAAAGACCAAAAAAAAAGACAATTAAAAGAGAATGGTTATAGGTGAGAAAAACAAATGGAATAAACAGTGTTGCAGAAAAGTGTCTTCTAGATTTTTTGCTAGGATACTAATCTTATAACAAAATGTACTAACAGTGTTATAAGGTAAATACTGCTTCAAAAAACAACGAACATTAGAGGCTCTTATTGATGCCAATTTCCAGTTTAACATGGATACATACTTGTGGACACCTCTTTAGTCTAAGCAAAAGGTTTGTTAAAAATTTTGGAGTAAAAGCAATTTGTGAGTCTTTTAAGGGTTCTCCACACTGCTTTCCACAGTGGCCCCCAAACAATAAACTTTGCAGAGAAAAACTTTAAAACTGAGAGAAAGATGCATGACATGTATGGCAGAATGCATGAACTGGGGTAGAGTAGGGGGAAGGGAAAGGGGACTATGTCTAAATTGAACTGAAACATAAGTGAAATACACAAAACATCAATAAAAATATTTTTAAAAAAGCAATTTGTGAGCAAAATTCTATCTGAAATGTTAGTTAATAAGTTGTGATCTTTTGATCCTCTCCTCCAGCTAGCTTAGTGTAACATGAACACAATGCACCAACGGAGAATTTTCAAGTACCAAAATTAGAAGTAGAGATATGCACTTGGATTAGGAGGCCAACCTGCAGCCCACACGTGTCCCAGGAGAGCTACAAATGTGTCTCAACTTGGTAACTGACAAATGGGCATTATGAATTAAGAGTTTACTATAGTTTTAAGTCATTAGCCTTATATTTGGCCTACTTTTCCACTTTGATACTACAATTCAGCAAATAAGTAGAATATTGACTAATAAGCAGAAGTGATAGCAAAAGGAAACTAATCATTTTCATACCTCGAAGAGCAGGCAGATCACTAAGCACCTAAGTCATGAAAAGCACAGTCTCTGTTTTGTTGTTTGGCAGGGAGGATGTTCTTTTTTTGAAACATGGTCTTGCTACATGTCACCTGGACCACACTGTAGACCAGGTTCAACTCAAACTCATAGGAATCTGCTTCCCCGCATCTCTCTGTCCCCCAGGTATTGAGACAAACATTTTAGCATGTACAAACTACCAAAAGACTTTAATGTTGATCGGTTGTTTGCTGAGTAAGTGCATATCAGTGTCCTGCTTCATGACAGAAGTACTGTTAGCACTATGGGGCGGGACAAAGTGGAAAACCTCATAATAGAGAAACTAAAACTTGGCAAGTGAAGCAACCCCTCAATCTGACCAATACAGTTTGATTCCAAATGCTATTGTAGAAGGATAAAAATGAAAAGCACTAAAGGAAAATTCTCATTAGCAAACACTAGGGAGATAACTTAGAGGTTTTATGAGCCCTTACACTTTAATGTTTTACTCTCATTTTGCTTGCCCTGTATTCATGTTATTAAGTTCACTACCACTATCTTCTATATGCTATAATCACAAATTGTCAAAAGTAGATAATCTGCAATATAACTTAAAAAAAATTATAACGGGTATCCCTATAGCCCCAGCTGTCCTGGAATTCACTATGTAGACCAGGCTGCCCTTGAACTCAGAGACCCACCACGCCCAGCTGCAACATAACTTTTTAAACATCCACTCCCTCATGAAACTTTCTTCCCATATGCCTATCCTCAGCCTCAAACTAGAGGCATAAAGGCAATAGTGTGAAATGATTTACTATGATCTGGCACACAACTCTTCTAACTCTTCTTCTATTTCAATTTCAGTAGAAGTTAACAGTGTATAATAAGCCAAGCAATGTGCTAAGTAAGCCTTTGTCATGTTCTGTCATTTAATTTTCACCAATCAATACGATAGATAATATCTACCATTTACAGATAAAAAATATAAGCTAAGTGAAGCAATTCTCAGGGTTATATACAAGAGAAATTTGTCCATTTTTCACACTTGCCATAACCCACAACTACAGTTCTACAAACACACTGTTGAATCTCAATAAAGTGGCTTTACAGGACTGACTGAAAATGTGTCACCTTAATGTACTTGTCCCACTCCTGCAACAGAATGGATATAAGCTAAAAAAGGGAGAGATAGGGTGAGGGAGGGAGGGTTATCATGATTACTTCTGATTTTTTTTAATTTTTTTAAATTTATTTCTGTATGTGTATGAATGTACTGTCTGCATGCAAGTGTGTGTACCCGTGTCGTGCAATGCCACAGAGGTCAAAAGAGGGTGTCGGATTCCCCTGGAACTGGAGTTCTCCTGGAATTGGAGTTTCAGACGGTTCTCGACTGCCATGTGGGTGCTGGGGATCGAACCCGGGTCCTCTGTAAGAGCGGTCGGCGCTCTTAATCCCTAGGCCATCTCTCCAGCCTGTCAGCAGGGAGACCCACCAAAATACCTTGAAAGAACACAATTGATTCTCTGATAACTAGGACTTACAAATTTAAGACTTTAGCAAATAGGGGCTGCACGGAGAGTTGGCCTAGGGTTTTGGAGCACGACCGCTCTTGAGGGACCCGGGTTCCGTCCCCAGCACCCACATGGCGGCCCGAAGATAACCGTTTGGTGGAACGCCAATGATCCACGCGGATCCAGAGAACTCCAGTTCCAGGGGGTAATCCTAACCACCCTCTTCTGACACTCCGCGGATTGCCACGTCACGTGGTGGCACACAACTGCATAATGTACAGAATACAGTCTACATCAGTTCCACCAGCAAAAATAATAATTAATAATTTAAAATTTTTTTAAAAAACTCTTGAAATAGCTTAAATTTCTGCCTCACATTAATATAAGGTCTGCTTTAAAGGGACTGCCATTGTAATCATTTGGGGCACTGTTAAAAATCTTTACTTTGTAGTAACTTTCATATCTTCAGAAAAGTTACTAAAAGAAAAAATGCTACTGTAAAGTTTGTTTTAGCCAATACATTCTCCCTTCAAACTGCACAGGTCTTGCATATCTACAATCTACTTTAAACATTATCTGAGAGACTTCTATACAAAACATGAACTTTGTTTCTCAACAGTGCCCACTGATCTCAAGGTTTTTTTGCAGCTGCAATCCTAGAATAGTAAAGAACTAATTTTCTCTCCCCATCCCTAAGGCTCCTTTCCCCAAACATCTACTGAACCCTAAGATTACATTAGGTGTTAGATGTGACAACTAAGAAACTTCCCAACATGTACATTACCGGCATGGAAATGGTGTGGCATAAGAAATAGAATTGGTTCCACACAAACTATTGAGAGGACACTCTAGATACCACCATAAAGGCATACAAGCTGTTTGTTTAAATGGAGTTCTAAAGAAATACAAGATTTGGGGCTGGAGAGATGGCATAGCAGTTAAGAGCGCCGACCACTCTTACAGAGGACCCGGGTTCGATCCCCAGCACCCACATGGCGGCTGAGAACCGTCTGAAACTCCAATTCCAGGAGAACTCCAGTTCCAGGGGAATCCGACACCCTCTTCTGACCTCCGCGGCATTGCACGACACGGGTGCACAAACTTGCATGCAGACAGTACATTTATACACATACAAAAATAAATAAAAAATAAAAAGATGTCTCTTTAAAAAAAAATACAAGATTTCACTATATTCAGTTCTAGTTATATCCCCAGCAAAGGCAAAGAACGTTTAAGGTAATAGAAGGCAAGTTCAGTGGGCTCTCCATAGCCACAGATTCGACCACCTATATACCTGGGAGGAAATACTGCATCTGCACTGTACATGTACAGACTTCTGCCTAAACAAGTTTCTTTACATGACATTTACATTGTATTATGTATAATACAAATATTTTAAAGTATATACAAGAGGCTATTCAGAGGTTATAGACAAATATACCACTTCACACAGAATACTTGCACATCTGGAGATCTGAGTAAGCGAAATGGATCTCAATGCACCATAGATACCATGGGATAACTGTACACTATCATCTGGTAAAGTTGAAAGTTGACATCAAATGGAAAATTGTAATACATGAGGCTGGATAGAAATAATTGTATAATAAAGGCTCTGCATTGCCATATAAAGCATATGGCCTTTGCTCATTAGAAAAGAAGCCACCAAGGAATGCTCTATAAACAGAAGAAAAAGAGCCTGTCTTACCCCAGAAAGATTATCAGGGGCCAAACAGAATGGATTAGAATTACAAAGAGAAGGCCTAGAAGTCAATCTAGAACATTCTGTGCTATTTTTTTAAAGAGTCCAAGTGAAACGCCCATCTATAACTGTGATATAATGAATAAACTAAACCATTTCTGAAGTCAACTCATTAAGCACAGAAAATCAAATTACTATGAGACAATATGAGACAATGTAGATGGTGATGCCAGTAACAAAATTTCTCCAAGCATCTCATGATTGACAGCAAGACAGAAAGAAAACAAATTAGATTTGACCATATAGACAATTAAAATGTAAGTGAAAAGCTAGACTAATTGAAGAGTCCTGAGGTGTCAAAGATAACTTAGGAACAGCGTGGAGACTCAAAGGGAAGACCATGGTGACTGCCTTAAATAATAGTGGAGACATAAAGTGTTCCAAGGAAAACTAAACAATAAAAAAAGAGATCACAAAGTTTTAAGGCATAAATGATAAGTGCTGTTAAGGATTAAACAAAAATACCAAGTCTTACCAATGGATTTGGCAGGTCAAGAGACCCTTGGGAATACCATTTCTGCTGAGTGATTAAATGTGAGATTAAAATGAAATTACAGTGAAACAAGGAAGGAAAGAGGAGGGCACAGATTTCTAAGAATTTAAGTGGAGATTATCATTAACAAAAGCCCAAATCAAGAAAACAGATGATTGTTTCTTAAGACAACAACAGAGCTAGTTTTTTTTTTTTTTTTCCAAAAAAATGTGGTTCAGGTAAATAAAATTTCAACAAAAATTCTATGTGGTCAGTGATCAAACTGTCCTAGTTAATTTCATGATCTACAGTTCTTCTATTTTCATAGTACTGGTAGGCAGATCATAGAAAATATACAAGTAGTATTTTTCACTTTTGATTTCTAGTTAACAAATTCTACCACATTTTTTTCTCAGCTCATTCACATTCTCTAGTTGGTTGTGAAGTCCAGGAAGAGCTTGACGTGAAGAAAACCTGAGATGCAAGACGCCTTCCTCTATTCTTTGCTCTTTCAGCAGAGAGTATAATACATCTCTTAGTCTCTTATAAGAAAAGACATCTCAGCCAGGCATGATGGCGCATGCCTTTAATCCCAGCACTTGGGAGGCAAAGGCAGGCGGATCTCTGTGAGTTCAGGGCCAGCCTGGTCTACAGAGCAAGCTCTGGGCCAGCTGGGACTAAAGGGAGACCCTGTCTCAAAAAGATCCCTCCCCCCAAATAAAGAAAAAAAAATCTCTTTCAAGCTCTGCATGTTTAACACTCTATATTGATCTGCATATACAGGAGGCTACAAGAACTGAACAAAAACCCAGGACAAATTGGGTGTGGTAGCACAGGCCTATAATCCCAGCTCTTTAGGAGGCCTAGGCAGGAGAATCTCAAATTCAAATCCTGCCTGGGTTACAGAAGGTCACAGCCAGTATAGACAATGGTCTCAAAAAGTTCAAAAGACCTAGGAATGTAGGAATGTAGCTCAGTGGTACAACACTTGCCTAATCCTAGGTGAGATCTCCAGAACTGCAGGAAACCTAATGAAAAGAAGGAAGTGAATGGAGAGAAAAAGCAGAGCTCTCCTAATTACCTTATCTGAAGAAAACTGTCAGAGCCAAAGACTAAGCTTAACTTTTTTCTGAATGAGCAATGTATTCTAAAATCAGTAACATTTTGTTTACCTATCAAAGTGATTATAATCAGGTAGGAGAAAGAATAGCCTTGCCAGCACTCTGAAAATCTAAAATTCATCATTATTGCTAAAGAGGTCTAAAAATATTCTGAAAAGAATGGCACTTTTGTCCACCCTTCCTGACAGAAGTAGTCAGGTCAAGGAGAGATGCTCACTGCACCACTCCAGCACTGGTACCTAAAGGCCTGAGAATGACCTCAATATTCTCTATGGATGTACTAGGATTGTTTATTATTGGTCCTTAGGTGGGTAAAAGAAACTTTCAGGTTAGAATCACTTTCAATATTTTATGGTCTACTGAAGATAGAAATAAAAACTTCTAAAGCTGTTGAGATTAAAATATGTCAAATTCAAGAAAATAATTACAAAACAAAGGTAAAAGATTGTGGTTATCAATCTTAGTATTTATTGAAAGGTGGAAGACAGAGAAAATAAACCCTCAAACTCCAAAAACAAATCTGTACTCTGGCTAAATATAAAATGAACATTTGCTTTACATATCCATAACTTGTCAAAAAAATGCAAATTTACCAAACACTGCAGATTTATTATTTACAAAAAAAAAAAAAAAAAAAAAACTTTACCTGCTATAGTAGAGCATTTGGGTACATTAATTAAATGCCTTAAAGTTTTATCCTAAGAAAGAAAATCTTTCCTGTTGTCAAGAACATACCTCCCATTCACAGAAACAAACATATTTCAAACAAACTTATACAGAAACACGCACATGAACACATACATACACACAGTGTTGTGCTAAATCAACCTGATCTTTAAGGTCAACAGTCTTGTCACAGGGAAGATAATCAATATATGGCTTTAAGTAAATTTGCAACTAAATATCAAAAATGTTTAATTCTTTAGCTAGCTAACCAGCTAACCTGAGTATGGAATATATATTACTTAGATAGCTAAGAGGATATAAATAAAATTAGGAAAGGTGGGGAGTACTATAACAAACACCACTGAGGTACCTAAGTTTTTATGTAAAAATCTGTATATCCACTTAATAATTTATTATAACATTCATTCTATATAGCATATGACCATAATGAAATTATATCTTAAGTGCTTTATTGTTCTGGTCCAAGATATTGGAAATAAAAACAAAAATCTTATATTCACAGAAAACTGGAATGTACTAACTAGAAAACCATTAATAATATGCAATATTAAAATAGAATTTGTGTAACAAAGGTAGTCAGCAAGTTCCCAGATGGCATCTGAAGATAATTTTTAAAATGCAACCCGTAAGACCAGGGACATAAGCATGATTCAAGTCTATAATAAGGCTATATCTTGATATCTTGAGCCCACTGGATTACACATACTTTACCTACACAAAGATGTATGCATTTACAAAGCAATTACATCCCTCAAATAACAGGTGTGACAATGAGTTACATAAGAAACTATACCTAAAAGCAACAACTATATTTTACTTCCTTTAAGCTAAAATTGTAAGGCTCATATATTTTCTTATAGTATGACCTCAGTGTGTCTAAGTATATGCTACTATACTGGAAATAAAACATACCTTGTTAAATATATCACCTTCAATTTAAAAAATAAATTTGAATCATATCCCTTCCTACTTTTCAATACTGGTTGTTAACTTTTATTTCCCCAAAAGATGGTGGAAGATCCTAAATTTAGCTTAAAGTAGAGTAAATAAATTCAGTGAAACATAATATATAACATGTAAAACAAAATCCTATTTACATTGTTATGATTTTTACTCCCCTATATGATGAAACTCTCCCCACTGCAAAAATACTCATTTCCATCAAGATTTCCTATGATATTTGCCATTCTTTTTATCAAATTAGGAGGCAATGAGAGTTGACATCATTGTTGAAGTTGATTTTTACTTGTTCTGGTGAGAAGCATTTTTGTAAGTAGTTTCTCCCTAACTAGAAATTGGGTTACCATAAATAAGATGAAAATGGAACCAAATGAAATAGAAATAGCAACAGTCTCTCAAAAGGCAACACAGCACAAGGAAAGTCATCAATCAAGCTATGGGCTCAGAATAATACCAAAAAACAGAACATTTGCAGTGAATTCCTTACATTCTGCACATATCAAATACTTTTAATTACAGAAGTGGAAGCAGTACGAAATTGTGCTCAAGTCCATGATGAAGAGATTTGTTTGACTCATCTTCATTTAGGCACTGCAATCCTGTTTCCTACCAGGTTACTTTCTAGGGTATCTTCAAAAAAGGAAGTACACCAAGTTGTGTGCCTTGCTAGGGTAGGGAGGGGTCCTGAGGAAGATGAGGTTATACAGCATTGTTAGTTACATCTCTGTACATGGCAGGTGAATCACTGTCATTGGGCTTGTTTCAAAATTTTGTTTTTGTGATGTGGACAATGTAAAAGACTTTTAATTGCTGACAAACTTTCTGCAATTAAAGGGTTTTTTTAGACTATTAATTGTAATACAGGTACTTTTTAGTAAGAAAATTTTCTAAACATATTACTTTCACAACAAAGAAAATTACATGAGGGCTAAAGAATCTGGCTGTGTAACTTTAGCATATGGAGACCACCAATGTACTTTGTTTCTCCCAACTACTAAAACTAGTCATTACACTGCTTGCTAATGTTGAATATAAGTATGTTAAAATGTATTCCAGGAAGTAGCACTAAACATTTTCACATACTCATCAACTTAATTGTGCAAAATGATATACATATATACATTTCCATATATACACACATTTGAAACACACACAGGCGCACGCACGCGCGCGCGCACACACACACGTGCACACGCACTTTCAGAATGGAATCCTTTTTTTTTTAATGTTTGCACAGTGTGGGAAATTTAAATATTTAGTAGATTTGATTATATACATTTTTACTCCATTATCTCTCAAAATGGACATATTAACAGAAATAATATATCAATTTAAATGAATTGTCAGTTTGTCTCTGCAAACTCAACAGAAAACATTTATTATTATGAACCTTTATTAAGTGCCTCACATTTCAGTATAAAGCACACTAGAAAGATTTTTTTTTTAAAAAGCTATTTACACTACAGTGCTGACACATTTTAAAATGGAAAAAAATGGTATAAATAAGCTCTATGGAAAAGCCTTAAATTGACAAAAAAGAATTCTGGCTCACATTACTATATGATGGTGTCAGCTCTAGTCTAAAACCTATAACTCCAACTCGAGTGACTTTTTTAAAGACTCTTATGTTAAAGCTGCAGTGTTTCCAGTGCACCTAGCCCTAGTGCTGAGACTTCACAGTTACAGACAGGCACTGAGGAATGGTACAAAAAGCTACACAAACTATATTTTGTAACAGACTTGAGAGAAGTCCTACACTTGCTTTCAGATATCATGAATTATTATGACCTTATTTATTTTAAGAATTTTAAATGCTATGTACAATTTAAAATAAAATGTCACCATCATTTTTATCTTGATTTGAATGTATAGAACTATGTTGTCTTGTATCAACTATATTTATAAGACTTCTAGGACATAATTCTTCTTTTAGTTCTTTGCTGCTATTTTCAAATTTAGAATCAATGTCAATTTTAAAATCTGTAAACTGAACATGATCCAATTTTGCCTTAACATTCTTGCCATCTATACTATTCGGTGCTCTAGTCTTTTCAGTAATATTTACTTTCACAGGTTCTTCCTTGATTCTTATACATGCAATGGGTTCCTGTTTAATTTGTTGTAATTCATGTTTAGAATGAAGTTTGTCTGAAAACACAGAATCCAAGGAGGTTTTGTTCACAGCACAAATCTTGTCATCGGTATGAGTTCCGAGAACTGACAATGTGGAATCTGGTGATCTGCCTGTTTCATGAGCAGCTGTGCTGTGAGACGTGTCCTCCTCTGCATGATATAATTTAAGCCGAACATGCCATGCTAAACTGCATACAGCTGAAACTGTCTTGAACTGATGAACAACATTCCTTGGAATAAAATAAATGTCATTATCATAGAGCTGAATCCTGGCATAGCGAATGCCTTCCCTCCTCAGTTGATTAAGTTTTGCATCATCAACCCACTGGACACACTAAAAATTAAAAAGAAACAAAAATATAAGTAAGTCTTTTCCATTATAAAATATGAACTAAAGACAGTAATTATTTAAGTTTTACCTGGGACAATGGAGGTTCATGTAAATCTAATTGCATTCGTTGAACTACTTCTAAGAAATCTTCTGCATGAAAACAAATTACATCTTTGGTTATTCGGGGTTGATCAGGCCTTTAAAGAAAAAGGATAATAATGAAGAACCTGCCATTAATGTCTCATTCTGTTAAGTCCTTAATAAATTTGAAACAAAAGGAGTATATGATCAAGACCAAAGTCTGCTTACACATAAAGAACACTCTATGTGTTTAAACAAAGAGTTTACACCACGAGTTTCAACCTAAACAGTCTAACAACTTACTTTATTTTAAACAGTATAGCTGTAAGCCCAGCACTTGGGAGGCAGGGGCAGGCAAATCTCTGTAAGTTCAAGGACAGCCTGGTATACATACCAAGCTCCAGACCAGCTAGGACTAAAGGGAGACCCTGTCTCAAAAAGAAAAAAAAAAAGTATAGCTATCACAAGATTTTTGAAAAATTTAAAACAATTTGTATCAGTAAATTATACAAACCATAAAAGCTAAAAGTCAAAACAAAGTTAACCATACCCAAATTCCTAAGGTTCAGTGATAGAAAAAATATAAAAATCATAGATTACAAAATACATAGGAAAATGAAGATAATCTCTCTTTATATATACATTAAATAGAAATAAATTTAAAAATTAAATCACCTAAATTAAAAATAATAAAATCCAAATCTTTTAAATTAGTACTAAACTTAGCTCTAAGATAAAATAATACTCTAATTCAAAGTGTTTTAAGAGCATAAAACAAAACACAGGGAAAAAAAGAGAAAGGCAACTCCTTAGTCTTAACATCAAGACAAAGTGATGAGATAGCACTCTGTAACAGGCCGGAAAGCAATGAGTCCGCTGCATCAGGAGCCACAAGCACTGGGGCTTTGAGTAAAAAGCATGCTCTGAGCACTCAGGCTAACCACGTCTTGGCGGTCCTCCAGTCAAGGAGACATGGTAGGAGAGAACACACACTGCTTTCCTCTGTTTCCTATCAATTAATAAAGTATCACTATAATTCCTCTCTTTTTTTTTATGAAGAATCAATTCTGCATCAGTAGTCCTTAAGGATAATACTTCCTTATATGGAAATGTCAAGTATAATTTTCAGAAGACTTTAAAAGACTATAAAAATTTTCTTATTTTAAGAATTAAAAATGATTTCTGGAGATTAGGAAAATGACTCAACAGGTAACAGCACTCACTGCTGAGGATCCCAGCACCCACATAATAAGACATGTCCCCCCTGAGACTATAACCCCAGTACTATGCAGGTGGAGACAGGAGGATCACTGGGCCACCAGCCTAGTTCCAGGTTCAGGGGGAAACCCTGTCTCAAAAGTAAGGTAGAGAATGGCAGGGCAAGATACCCAACTGTCTTCCTCTGGCCTCTAGACAATGTGTGCACGTACCACGTACACTCTCATACAAAAAGAATGGTTTCTGTCCCAAGAATGTGGCTCAATAGAAGAACATTCTGCTCAGCATGGACAGGAGTTGGAACCTCAGCACTGCCAAAAGAAAATTCTTTTTTTTTGGTCTTTTCGAGATAGGGTCTCCCTGTAGTCCCAGCTGTCCTGGAACTCACTCTGTAGACCAGGCTGGCCTTGAACTCACAAAGATCCGCCTGCCTCTGCCTCCAAGTTTCTTTAGACAAGTTTCCTACTTAGTTGGTATTAATTCAACTGCTTTCATGAACAAAATAACGTGTTTCCTAAACAAATAATACTCATTTTTAAACACAAAAATCTGAATGAATATTTTAATGAATTTTAAATATATAACTCTCCCTTATATATCTTATCAATTTTATAAGTAGAAAGTTAATGTGTGGTGTAGTATGCTATGACCCCTTAAGGACATTAAAAGAATAATATGGAGCTGAGAAATGGCTTAGTGGTTAAGAGTGCTTTCTGCTCTTATCAGAAAATTTCATATTCCCAACCCTCCATCAGGCAGCTTCTCCAGCTACGGGAGATTCAATGCCCTCTTCTGGCCTCCATGGGAATTCATACACATAGACACACACTAAAATAAACAATAATCTTTTAAATATATTGGAAGATTCATATTTTGTTATTTACCAGAGGTTAGGAAAATAGCAGGGATAGATAGGGTTAGTCACAACTACAGTATTTTAAAGGTGGATGGAATAATGAATGTGAGTGTCCTACTGCACAGTAGGCTGACTATTGGTAATAATAATGCATTTCATATCACAAAATGGCTATTGGATTTTTTTTTTTTTTTTTGAGACAGGGTCTCCCTATAGCCCCAGCTGGCCTGGAACTCACTCTGTAGACCAGGCTGACCTTGAACTCATAGAGATCCGCCTGCCTCTGCCTCCCAATGCTAAGATTAAAGGTGTATGCCACCATGCCTGGCTTAAAGACGGTTCTTAGCTGCCATGTGGATACTGGGAATAGAACCTGAGTCCTCTGCAAGAGCAGTCGGCACTCTTAACCGCTGAGCCATCTCTTCAGTCCTGGCTATTGGATTTTGAATGTACTCATAAAATCTGAGGCAATAAGATATGATAATGACTAGCCAGGTGTGGTGGCACAGGCCTTTAATCCAGCACTCAGAGGCAGAGGCAAAGGGATTAGTGTGAGTTCAAGGCCAGCCTGGTGAGCTGCAGGAGACCTTGTCTCAAAAAAAAAAAAAATTAATTACTATGATTTGATCATTAGATAATGTATATATGAAAGCAAATACCACATTTGTATCCCATAAAGCTATACAATTAGCCAGGCATGGTGGCACCTGCCTTTAAACCCAATACTCAGAGGCAGAGGCAGGCAGATCTCTGTGAATTCAAGGCCAGCCTGGTCCAACATAGCAATTCTACAGGGAGACCCTGTCTCAAAAACACCAAAAAAAAAAAAAAAAAAAAAAAAAGAAAGAAAAGAAAAAAGAGAAGAAAAGAAAAAGAGAAAAGAGGAAAGAAAAAAGGAAAGGAAAGGAAAGGAAAGAAAAGAAAAAAACCAATAAGACTATACAAAACTTATCTGACAGCCTTGATAATAATAAAAGCAAAAAAAATAAAACTACATTTGTAAATGGGCATATAGTAAGCACCAAATAAGCCGAGTTTTCTATTTACCTTCAACATTTTCCCCCATAGTCACTTAGAAATGGAAATTATTTCACTCGGCCAGCTAAAACTAGATACTAGCAATGTAAAACCTTTACTGCCATTAGGCTATCCAAATGTAAAAGGAAAATGGAATATTCTCCCTAATAAGGAGAAATTATTTAATACAGTTTCCAATAAAAATTTTCTAAGCTAAAAAATATATTTTATTAAAATAGCACCAGTTAGTTGAATATAAGACCTTGTATACAAGCCTTAGCACAATCACCATAACAAAAAGCAGTAATTACACATACCACTCTTCACAGTGCACAGCTTTTAGCACTCCAACAGCAGCTGTAGTCTGTCGTTCAAAACCTTGTCCTATGTGATCTGCATGGGCTCTCGTCCTGTCTTCAAAGAGCATCTCCCGAGGCTCACTGGTTCGAGGTAGGTACTGAAGGTTTTTTATTTCATTGGTAGTTCTGTTTTAAAGAGATTTTTATTTAAATACTGAGGCTTTCTTCCAATCAAATACACAATTATCACATAATTTCAGACTAAAGGAAATATTATACTACCTGTCTCAAATCAAGTTCAATTTTTAAAATGAATAAAGACAAAAAATACATATATAAATTCCTTTTTCTGGAAAACCTTTCATAAAAGTAGCAGCCATGTTTACTTGGATAAGAAACTAAATTACAGATAGTATTATCAACTTAGCCAGGTTTCTCTCCACAGCAGTCCTCTCATAACTGCAGTAGCCTGTTCAGTTGCCCAGCTGCTGGTTCAGTAATCTAGAACCAACTGATCTGAAAATATTAAAAAGGAAATTCTAAAATTAACAATTTGCAAGTTTAAGTTGTTCACCATTTTGAGCAGCATTAATGAAATCTTGCTCCATTCCACTCAGTCCTGCCCAAAATGTAGCTCATCTCTTTCCCCAGACCACCCAGCTACCTGAGTAGCTGTCTCCATTATGAATTTAACTGCCTTAATATCAAGTGCTTTTCCAAGTAACCCTTATTTTACTTAACAATGGCCCTACAGTGCAAGGGTAGTATCACTGGCAATTAATGAGTGCGAGAAAGTTAAAAGTACTTCCTTGAAGTAAAAAAGTGAATCCAAGCCGGGCATGGTGGCGCACGCCTTTAATCCTAGCACTTGGGAGGCAGAGGCAGGCGGATCTTTGTGAGTTCAAGGCCAGCCTGGTCTACAGAGTGAGTTCCAGGACAGCTGGGGTTACAAGGAGACCCTGTCTCAAAAAGACAAAAAAAAAAAGTGAATCCACAGGGCTGGAGAGATGGTTCAGTGGTTAGAAGATTAGCTACTCTTGTAGAGGACCTGGGTTAGGTTCCCAGCACCCAGATGGCAGCTAACAACCATCCATAACTCCAGGTCCAGGGGATCTGACACCCTCTTCTGGCCTCTGCAAGCATTGCATGGCATGGGCATACTTACATGTAGGCAAGCTACTCATAAAAAAACACATGAAAATTTTTAAAAGTGAATTCACAGTATATTTCAAGATGACATTTGCCTATCTTTTATTACAGTACACTGTTACACTGTGTTTTTGTTTTAGAATGAATTTTTGTTAACCTATTACTATATATAATTTATAAGTTAAACTTTATCATAGAGACCCATGTACAGGATAAAATATAGCACATATGGGCTGGGGAGATGGCTCAGCAGTTAAAAGCGCCGACTGCTCTTGCAGAGGACCCGGGTTCGATTCCCAGCACCTACATGGCGGCTAAGAACCATCTTTAGCTCCAGTTCCCGGGGAATCCGACGCCCTCTTCTGACCTCCATGGCATTGCATAACACAGGTGCACCAACCTACATACAGACAGTACACTCATACACATAAAAAATAATAAATAAAAAAAGTATAGCACATGTAAGTTTCAGTGCTATCTGAAATCTCCAGCACCAGTTACAGGATCTCCAATGGGCTACTGTACCCAGAATTTTTTTTAATTTTATTTGTTTTTTATGTGTATGAATGTACTGTCTGCATTTAGGTTGGTGCACCTGTGCCGTGCAATGCTGCGGAGGTCAGAAGAGGGTGTCGGATTCCCCTGGAACTGGAGTTAAAGATGGTTCTCAGCCGCCATGTGGGTGCTGGGAATTGAACCTGGGTCCTCTGCAAGAGCAGTCAGCGCTCTTAACCAATAGGCCATCTCTCCAGCCCCAGTACCTAGAATTTTTTTTTTTTTTGGTCTTTTCGAGACAGGGTCTCCCTGTACCCCAACTGTCCTGGAATTCACTCTGTAGACCAGGCTGGCCTTGAACTCACAAAGATCCGCCTGCCTCTGCCTCCCAAGTACTAGGATCAAAGGCGTGCGCCACCATGCCTGGATGGTACCTAGAATTTTTATCTGACACCTGGAGCTAACTGTATGTGATCATGCACTTGGTTAATATAAGACATACTTCTAGAATAAACAGGTAATTTTTGTTTGGTTTGGTTTTGTGTTTTGTTTGAGACAGGGTCTCCCTGTAGCTTCAGGGGGCCTGGAATTCACTATGTAGGCTGGCCTTGAACCCACAGAGATCCACCTGCCTCTGCTTCCTGAGTGCTGGGATTAAAGGTGTGTGCCATCATGCCCAGAAATCAGGTAATTTTTTAAAACTCAATATTCGCAGGACACATGCTATAGATGAGGGCACTACCTAGGTACTGAAGCTAATGAATGAAACAATGACAGGTGAGGCTGCTACTCTCAGGGGAGTTTACATTCTAGTCAAAGAAGGATAAAAACATGTTATGAAAAAAGGACAAAAAAGGGCTGGAAAGACAGATGGCTCAATGGTTGATTAACAGGACTGGCTTGCAGAGGATCTGGGTTCTATTTCTCGCACCCACAGGGCTGTTAACTATAACTCTAGTTCCAGGGGATCTGATGCCCTCTTCTGACCTCCAAGGGCATTGCGCAACAGAAGGACACTTAACATATATGCAAATAACATACTCATTCACATAAAATAAAAATAATTTTTTAGAAAAGGACAAAAAAATAAAGTTAGCAACAACAACAAAAAAAAAACTAGGCAGTAAGTGACTCCACAAATCAGTGTACTCGAGCTAATAAGAAAATGCTTTGCTCTGTTTAGAAGGAACTCACTGGCTCTCTCCCACTCCTCACCTCCTAGAGTTTACAAGCACACAGACTCTGCTATGCTGCAGAAACCTCTCCGGTTCTACACAAAGGAAGAGGGTAAAATCAGCTGGCCAGAAGTCATGTATTCCTCCATGGTCTTTGTTGTTGCTGCTTCCAGAGACAACTCCAATTACCCTTTCAATTTGCCCCTCTCATCCCAGTTTATCCTACTGTGACTCATTTACTAGTTCTAACTTTGCACTCTGTCTACTGCTTGATGCTCTTTGTACATCTTTACGTTATAGAAAGCTAGCAGACTTTGAAGCTGACATCAAATTCAAATCACTCAACACACATATACAGTACTATTACACTATAACATGAGGGGGGAGGAGGGAGGAGGGAGGGCAGACACCCCACAGCTGAGGACCCCACATTCATCCCCTTCCAACTTCATGTCCTCTTTCTTTACCTCCCACTGAGTCCCATTTGTACTACCTATAAACTCATATAGATGTGGAGCCACCTGCTGGAGCACAGTTAACCTACCAGAGGCCACCCTTAAAGAAAGCTGACTCCCTTTCCCAGAAATCATCAGCTTTCATTAGCTCTTCAGTTAGGGGTAGGGGGCTTGTGAGATATGCTCCCATAATAAAATGTTGACTGGCTTGACTTTGTACAGGCAACCATAGCTGCTGTGAGTTCATGAGTTCAGTGGTCCTGCATTGTCTAGGAGACACTGTTTTGTTCTGGTCCTCCCAACTCTGGCTCTTACTGGGACAAAAGATGTGCCACAATGCCGGACTATTTAGCAGGATTTCTTACTGTAGCTTTGAACTCACTAGGTAGCTCAGGATGGCCTTGTACTTGCAGTAATCTTCCTGCCTCAGCTCCCTAGGTATTGGGATCACAGGCATAAGCCACACTTGACAACACAAATATATATTCACAGATGGGGTTTTATGTTTTACTACTTCTTATAAAAATAGAATTAAGAATATAAGACTAAGGCAGGAGAATCTCAAGCTCAAACCCAGTCTGATATAAATAGCAAGACCTTGTCTCAAATAATATTAGATATATCACTGATTACAGTGTGCAATGGTGTCTGGAAGGACAGCGAAAGAACTTACCAGCACATGAATCATGAAGAGAATCTATTAAAATACATCGTAAGAAAATAGCAGGTAAGCTCAAAAAAGGGATCACATAGTTGAGAGGCAATTGAAGTTCTTTTATAGCAGTCAAGGGTAGAGTTACTTGGTCTTATCTCATGGGCCATTTATTCCCTATGGGCACAGAGGGACAAGTGCCTTACTACCTTGTTTACTAAGTTTGAGCTGAGCAACGTGGTGCACGCCTTTAATAGAAGCACTCAGGAGGCAGAGGCAGGCGTATCTCTGTGAGTTCAAGGCCAGCCTGATCTACATAGTGAGTTCCAGGACAGCTGAGACTATATAGGGAGACCCTGTCTCAAAAAGAACATAAATAAATAAATAAATAAATAAATAAATAAATAAATAAATAAATAAATAAATAAATAAATAAATAAATAAATAAATAAATAAATAAATAAATAAATCTGACAGTAGTAAGATGTTTTTCATGGGAGGGAGAGATGGCTCAGCAGTTCAGAGCACTGGTTGTTCTTACAGAGGAACCAGGTTCGATTCTCAGCACCCACACGATGGCCAACAACCATCTGTAACTCCAGTTCTAAGGGAATCCAACCCCCTTTCTTATCTTTGTGAGCACTGTATGACACAGATACACTTACACACATGCAGGTAACACACACATAAACATAAAATAAAAAATACTAAAATTTTTTGAAGATGTTTTTCATGATACTGGCTATTTGTTCAGATGCCACTGATTAGAAGTTAGGCTCCAAATAGTCAGGGTCTGTCTGATAAAAGGTGGGAATTTTCTCTTATTTTTGACCTTTTGCTTCTAAATTGGTGTTCTACATTTTATTCTTTTTAAGAGTCTTGAATATTGTAATGACTAATCTTGTCAATCTACCTGGGTTTGTAATCACTGAGGAGACATATCTCTGGGTTTAATCTTTGAGGGGATTTCTAGAGAAGTTTAAATGAGGAAGGAACTGGAAAGATTGCTCAGTGGTTAGGAATACCGGCTGCTCTTGCAGAAAGCCCAGGATTGGTTTCCAGCATCCACATAGCAACTAACAACTATCTATAACTCTGGTTCCAGGGGATGTGATGCCCTCTTCTGGCCTCCTGGGGCATTGCACACAAAGATGTACTTACATTCAGGTAGGCAAAAGTCATACACATAAAATATTTATTTATTTATAACTAAATTGATCAACATAAATAAAAATTTAAGGAAAAAATTAGAAAGGAAGACCTATCATGAATGTAGTCAACACCATTCCAGGGGCAACAGTCTTAGACTGTATTTACAAAGGTATCCAAAGAAGAAAGCCAAAAGAGTACTGGCATTCCTATCTCTGCTTTCTGACTATGGATGCAACATGACCAGCTACCTCATGCTCCATTGCCTTCCCTGCTGTGATGGACTGTATCCCCTCTTAAAACGTTTAGTGTATCACAAAAGAATCCTTCCTTTAAGTTGCTTCTATTGTGTATTTTATCACAGCAGCACAAAAAGTAAATGATGCAAATATTTTTCCAGATCCAAAGACTATTTTACAAGAATGTATGAAATTTATTCAACCATTCTCTGCTGGTAGACATTGAGAAAGGTTTAAATTTCTTTCTTACTGCAAACAATGCCACAATTAATACCTAAACATACCAGCATTTAATGTTTTTATTTTTTGGAATAGATCTGCAAAAGGGTGTGGGGGTCACAGTTAGATTTTAAATTCAACAGCTATTGCTAGATTACTTTCACAAAATTTTAACATTTTATTCTTCTATAAACAATATATAAAAAGCTTACATCACATGCCTATCAATCTGTGACTGATATTGTTTTATCAAAATAACAGGAAGAGATACCTCATATTAAAAGAAGAAAAAAACAAAACTTATGGGCTGGAGAGATGTCTCAGCAATTAAGAGCACTAGCTGCTCTTTCAGAGGACCCAGGTTTGGAGCACAGCCCCCACATGGCTGCTAACATCTGTCTCTATATTCAGTTTGAGGGATCCAATGCCCTCTTCTGGGCTCTGAAAGCACTGTATGCAGGTGGTGCACTTACATGCAGGCAAAACACTCATACATATAAAATTTAAATTTTTTAAAATTAGGGAATAGAGAGATGGCTCAGAGGTTAAAAGCACTGGCTGCTCTTGAAGAGGACACAGGTTCAGTTTCCAGTACCCACATGGCAACTAACAACCATCCATAACTCAAGTTCCAGGGGTACAACACCCTCTTCTAACCTCTGTGGGGTATACTTACAAACATGCAAGCAATATATTCATTCACGTAAAATAAAAATAATATTTAAATTTGTTTAATTAAAATTAAACATGTAATAAAACTTACCTGCTTGACTTTTTTCGTACTAGATTTTTTACATTTTCCTCATCAGTCTGGGAATTCTATTTCATGCATTAACTTTAGTCTATCATATGTTACTATAGTTTTAACCCACTTAAATCATTGTTTTAAGCAGTGCTATTGACACCTATTCTCTCCCAAATAGTACTACCACTGGATGATCTGTGTGTCTGTCCCTGCCTGCCTGTTATGGTCTTGGTGAGGAAGATCTCTTTTTGCTTATAAGTTTTATGCTGGCATTTTTATTGTTTACCTGTTAATCTCTAACTTTTTTGGGGGGGTTCTTTTTTGGGGTGGTTCTTTTTGAGACAGGGTCTCCCTGTAGCTCCAGCTGTCCTGGAACTCACTCTGTAGACCAGGCTGGCCTTGAAGTCACAAAGATCTGCCTGCTTCAGCCTCTGCCTCCCGAGTGCTAGGATTAAAGATGTGCACCACCACGTCCGGCAATCTCTAACTTTTATATGAGATAGGATCTTTGCCTTCTTTTTTCTCCCATATAGAATATCAGAGATTCCAACAGTGTTCTTTTTTTCATGTATCTCATGTATTGTTCCAAATACACTAACATCTATTATGGGCTTTATCCTATTCCAATAATCTATTTGAGTTATATAGTAACTTTCAGTAATTACCAACAGTGTCCCCTTTTTTCTTTCAGTTTTCTTCCTTTCAAACTTCAAACTCATTCTATCCAGTGTTAGAAATCTAAGTCCAATTCTACTGAAAACAAAAAATTAAAAAACCATCATTCTTCTCCAATCCAGAACATAGTGGGTTTTCCATTTCTATTTGTTTTATTTTATGTCCTCCCATAAGATGTTTTAATTCTTAATCTAGATACTGAATGTTAACTTTATTTCAAAACAATTTTTTATTTCCATGTATGACATCTTTTCCACCCCTACTTGTAGTTTATGTTCATTTGCTTATATTTGTCATCACTTATTGACAATGGATGCTCTATAACCAATTATTCCAGCGCGTGACCTGTTAAAAGTTACTTCCAGGGGGCTGGAGAGATTGCCTAGCGGTTAAGAGTCCCGACTGCTCTTGCAGAGGACCCGGGTTCGATCCCCAGCACCCACCTGGCAACTAAGAACGATCTTTAACTCCAGTTCTGGGGGAATCCAACACCTTCTTCTGACCTCTGTGGCACTGCACGACATGGGTGCACAAACCTACATGCAGACAGTACATTCATACACATACAAAAATAAATAAAATAAAAATAAAATAAAAAAATAAAAGTTACTTCCAGTTATGCTGTGTACTTTCCCTACCTCCTCTACAGTACACACACATATACCAACATAGAAATGTCCATGCTCTGAAATAAAAACCTATATCCAACATACCTTTTCCTTTTGAAGGGTGACTTTGGCATATCAGCCACAGGAATCATTTGTTCTCCTGGACGTACCCACATAATGGGGCCATCATCACTATCTTTTCGACTCTCTAATTTTAGACTAGACAGTGTTCCCCATGGCAGTGTACACTAGAAACAAATAATTACACAGAAATTAATTATGTAAAAAAATATTCAAACATGAACTATGTTCCCCTCATAAACACACATTCGTAGGCTACTTGAACATTTGAAATGCAGACTATATTAAATACATCCCTATGTATCCATAGATTTACCTTCAAAAGGTCCTATTTCAAGTATACCAAAAGAATATTGCTTAGGGGCTAGAGAGATAGCCTAGTGGTTAAGAGCACTGACTGCTCTTGCAGAGGACCCGGGTTCAATCCCCAGCACCCACATGGCAGCTAAGAACCATCTGTAACTCCAGTTCCAAGGGAATCTGAGACCCTCTTCTGATCTCTGCAGCAATGCACGACAGTACATTCATACACATACAAAAATAAAAAAATAAAATAAAAGAATATTGCTTAGATGGTTTACTGCCCAATCTTATTAGAGGTATGATCCAATGTATTCATCACTTGTTATTTTTCCTTCCACTATGGGTATACTTCCTTCTATTATGGATAATACAATTTTAAGAAGTTTTCAAAATACACAAGTGTTCTTCACAGCAATCTATTAAGCTTGAGGTTTAAAAATATATATGCTTCCTTAATTCATGATAATCAAATACTAATAAAATAAAAAAGAAAATCAAACCAAATTCAAATTTTCTCCTTAATGGTTTCTTGAAGAGACTGTTGACCCTAAAACAGAAACTATTTTAAAAGAAAAGGTAGGGGAGGGAGGGAAAATGGGAGAAAGATGGTTAAGGATCACTATCCATGGAATGGTAAGCATATTTTTCTTTTTTCAATATTTTATTTATTATTTTTATTGTATGTGTATGCCTATATTGCTTACATGTATATAAGTGTACCTGCATCATGCAATGCCCATGTAGGACAGAAGAGGGCACTGGATCCCCTGGAAATGGAGTTAGGAACAGTTATTAGCTGCCATGTAAGTAAGTGCTGGAAATTTGAACTTGGGTCTTCTGAAAGAACACCCAGTGTTCTTAACCACTGACCCACCTCTCGAGTCCCAGCATATTATTTTTCTTAAATCATCCCACATCCCCTTTCTCTAGAAAGAATGTTTAAAATTAAACTTGAAACACCTATTTAAATCATACTTTTTAGAACATCATTCAATAATGATTGCAACCAGTTTCCTTGATATATTTAGTTGGAAGAAATGGAAAAGATAAAGTTTGAAAGGGATAAAACAGGAAAAGAAAACAGAATAGAGTGGAAGTAAAAGATATATAAACATCTAAGGTAGAAAAATCAGGCATGCAGAAATGAAAACAAAAGAGAGGTACAGCAGATTATGTAAGTTTTAGAGATAAATTTAAAGCCGGGCGTGGTGGTGCACACCTTTAATCCCAGCACTCAGGAGGCAGAGGCAGGCAGATCTCTGTGAGTTCAAGGCCAGCCTGGTCTACAGAGTGAGTTCCAGGCCAGCTAGGGCTACAGGGAGACCTTGTCTCAAAAAAAAAAATTTTTTTTAAATCACATACTGCTGTGTACCTAGGACTGAGATTTCAGGACAGGTTCACACTTTTGATTTTCTAATTATTAAATAATTACCTAGCTTAGGCACTTTTCTCTCGGTTGGACCTCTAGATACTCTTTAGTAAAACATAGCAGCTGCTTTAAAAACAAACCAGAAACCCAGCGAGGTAGATGGCTCAGCAGGTAAAAGCTCTTGGACCTCAAGCCTGGCAAGTTCAAGCCCCACAATCACAAATGTGAAAGGAGAGAAAAAATTGACTCCACAAAGTTGTCCTCTGATCTCCTCTACATAAACACCTTGGCAATCTGTTTCTCTCTGTGTGCATGTGTGTCTCTCTCTGTCTCTGTCTCTGTCTCTGTCTCTGTCTCTGTCTCTCTCTCATTAATGATAATAACAACAGCATCAGCAACAACAACAAATAAAATTTGGGGGGCTGGAGAGATGGCTCAGCGATTAAGAACACTAGCTGCTCTTGCAGAAGACCCAGGTTCATTTCCCAACACCCATATGTCAGTTAACAACCATCCATAACTCCAGTTCCTGGAGATTCCACACCCTCTTCTGACCTCTGTGGGCACTACACATCATGGGTGCACCTACATACTTGCAGGCAATACACTCATACACATAAAATTAAAGCTCCTGAAAAACAGCCTTAAAAACATAAATAAATACAATTTTAAATATAACAGAGACTATGATTAGAAATTTAGACAATTTGGGCTGGAGAGATAGCTCAGTGGTTAACAGCACCAACTGTTCTTGCAGAGGACCCGGGTTTGATTCCCAGCACCCACATGGGGGCTAAGAACCGTCTTTAACTCCAGTTCCAGGGGAATCTGACGCCCTCTTCTGACCTCTGAGGCACTGCATGACATGGGTGCACAAATCTACATGCAGATAGTACACTCATACACATAATAAATAAATTTTTAAAAATGCTTTAAAAAAAAAAAAGAAATTTAGGCAATTTAATTGGGCATGAGCTAAATGTTTGCACAGCTGTCTAATTCCCCTGGCTAATTTTCCACAATATCAAACTGCTATGCCTTTATCTTAAGCATATTTGTTTAGGGCTTAAAAGATGACTCCCTGGTTAACAGCACTGGCTGCTCTTACAGAAGACCTGGGTTCGAACCCTAGCACCCACACAGTTACAAACAAAATTTGTAACTCCAATTCCAGGGAACCTAATACCCTCTTCTGACCTACATGGGTACTGCACAACACAGGTATACTTACATACATGTAGGCAATACACTCATACACATAAAGTAATCATAAAAAATAAATAAAATATTGTGGGATGATCCGCTGGAATTAGGGGCTAGTTCTCAGCTAGCATCCCTCAGGGAGTCATGAGATTCCTCTGAGCCCTCCCCAAATGGGAGCGACATGATGCTGCACACATGACACTAGGCAGAGCAGCAGTATTTTAGGAGGGGGGGAAGGGGGACGAGACTGAGGTCTGTGATTGGCTCTAGGAGATGACATCATTTTGCTTATAAAAATGACTTGCAGCATTCAATTAACCGGATTTTCCATTACCGTCTTTACACAGAATTGCTGGGTCCATTATTTTGTGCACATACAGGCCAAAGCGGGCCTGGATTTTGAGTGTTGGTGGCTACTGGGTTGGATGGGGATCTATCAGACTGCCAACCTGGTAAGCTGGCGGGGTTGGACGGAGACTGATTAGGTCACCAATCTGTGGAGTGGATTGTGAGTGGGTGTAGGCTGAAGATCGGCCATCAGCCACCAGCCTGAAATTCCTGGAAGCATCCCAAGCTAAGGACCTAGGTTGGAAATACCTCTCAGGTCGGGTTATGAAAGTAACCAACTGACCTGTGGGCCAAGGGGTCAGTTCCCCACACTGACCTCAGGCAGTCACTGTTCCCCTTCACTTAGCAGGACTGTGCTGTACCTGCTCATAGCAAGAGAAGCTTCCTACAAAATATTTTTAAAATCCATGTTTATTTAGTACGCATCCTTCCTGTATTTCTTAAATTCTCTGGTACTTAGTTTCCAAAAATCCTAAACTCCAATCCACACACTGTAAGAAACAGGTCAATAAATATTCTGTTATGCTAGCGCCACTGCGATAGAACAGCTCTCTAAAGTGGAAGTAACATGTTATATTTGACTGGTTCACCACTTAACTTTGCCATTATGATTAGGATCTGAGAACTCACAAACACATATTTCACAAGATAACCTTGTGAAATTTTTAATTCTAAACAGGCATTGATGTATATCACCTATAGAATAAAATTAGCACACATAATTTAATATGTTACGATTTTCTCTTACTTTTAAAAATGGTGACTCTTCCAACATGTTAAGGAACTCAGGGAAATAATCTCCCACTTCTTCATCAACCGCTCCCACCAAGCTTATTTGTCTCATTGGACCAGCTCTGTAAGTACCATGAGAATATGTTCTTTTTACCTGAAGAACATGAATTTAATTAAAAGTTACACATAAAGTGCTTACTATCATTGCACAAAATACAAAATAAATTACATCATTTTAGCCTACTAGAATGTAACAAGAGGCAAGAAAAAGAAAAACGTACTCACAATAATAGGCATTTTTAAAAAGCATACTAATATTTTTCTTTTTTGCATTCTCAGCCCATGAGTTATTGCTAAAATACATATACATACAGGTGCAGAATTTCCAACTCTCACAACAGCTCCTTTTTTAAGAAGTAAAATTTCAAAACTCCCCAAAATGCACAGATTAAGAAGTGGCCTTTTGTAACACTTCACAGTCAACAAAGTTCTTTGACACCATCTTACAAACCAATGGTGCAAAGCATTAAGAACAGCAGGTAAGGAGCAACAACTGTACTTAAAGGACAGCAGACAACTACTGTGGAGTATTTCAGTATACATAATCTTTTCAATTATATGGATGGCCAGATTTAAGGTTACATCCCAGACTAGTACTGTTATTTAAAGATTGATAACATGCTCACAGAACACATGATTGATCCCTACTGGGGACTGAACCCAAGGCCTTACATGTATTTAGCCAAGTGCTCTCCAGAACTACACTCCAAAAACCAAACAAAGCATTCTAATTTTCTATTTTTCTTTTCTAACTACTGCTATGAACTACTTACTCATGAAGAATTCAGACAAACAATGCAACTTAAACAGACTGTAACAGTTCTTTATAATACAAATTCATTATATCTATGATATATAATGATATATGCCACTAAAATGATATATGCCACTAAAATTATGTTCAAAAGTTGGCACGTCTGCATTTTTCTAAAGTGATAGCACCTACCTTTTTTTCTTTTTTTTTTTTAATTTTTTTTATTAATTTTATTTATTTCTGTATGTATATGAATGTACTGTCTGCATGCAAGTCTGTGCACCCGTGTCGTGCAACGCCGCGGAGGTCAGAAGAGGGTCTCAGATTCCCCTGGAACTGGAGTTCTCCTGGAATTGGAGCTTCAGACGGTTCTCAGCCACCATATGGGTGCTGGGGATCGAACCCGGGTCCTCTGTAAGAGCGGTCGGCGCTCTTAACCGCTAGGCCATCTCTCCAGCCCAGCACCTACCTTTTTTATTAGAACTGTCAAATCACTCCATTACCACTGGTAGATGTCCAAAGACCACACTGAAGCTGATCTTCTACTCTAGATCTCAAAATTTTAATTAAGAGCCATTTTACATTTACATCATTCATTAACTTATGAAAAACAGCTAGAAATTCAGAATCAGGAATCCTAAATCACAAATTCACCTTTGCTATTAATCAGATATGCTACCTTCAGAAACTGCTTCAATTTCTTGTGCTATTTTCCTTAACATTACAATGTTTTAACTTCACATTGTAGAATAAAACATAATAATCATTTATATAAACCACCTGTTAAAATGCTAGCACGTGATGAGTAGCATTCAAACAGTTAAAATAGATGGGTGTGGTGGCGCATGCCTTTAAACCCAGCAGGCAGAAGCAGACGGATCTCTGTGAGTTCAAGGCCAGCCTGGTCTACAGAGAGAGCTCTAGGCCACCCGGGACTAAAGGAAGACCCTGTTTCAAAAATACCAAAAAATAAAAAATAAAAGTTAAAATAAAACCTAAACCTTCAGATTCATCAGTATCTCCTGGATTTTCACATGCACATTTAAACCCTCACAAAACTGTATGTTTTCATATACTAACACTAGAAAATTGTCAGTATTAATTTAAGCTTCTTTGCATAAAGAAACTTTAAGCAAAATCCTAATGATCATTTAGGCTTTATGGTCACTGTATATAGAAGATCAACTAAAGTCAGTTTGACCAGGACAAACTTCATTTTAAAACAAAGTCTTGAAACACAAAGGGTCAAACTATGAAATCCTCAACAATGGCAGATGGCCTAATAATAACATATGCAAAATACCTAAGTTCCGACCCAAATATTCTAAGAAACATGACAATAAATATTCTTATATGCTAGAATAACTTCAGACTTTAGATATTTTTTATCACAATCAGCAAAACATTAATTCTTTAAGCTTATTTATAAGAATTCCAAGCTTAGCTTTTCACTAGCCATCATAAATTCACTTCTTAGAAGCACAGACTATTTATTCCTCCAGGCCCAAGTCACAAAATTTGTAGTCTATATCCATCTTACATTCAGTCTCATCCTTGTCTCCGAAAAGGTGCTAGCATATCCTATATTAACAAAATGTAAAGTTAAATTTGACTCTAGGGGCTCTTCCACTACTTTACTGACCTCACTAGATGTTGCTAATGCTTTGGATTAGAATGATTTTCTATTTCACTGACTGAAATACATTAACCCAACCACTTGATTTCATTAAAATTATACAGTTCTCTTAACATTCCCCTTAAGTTTATAAATACCTTTTTTTTTTTTTTTTAAAACAGGGTTTCACTATGAAGCCAATTGGCCTGAAACTTTTCCCATAGCCTGGAGCTCAGAGACCTCTCTCCCTGCCTCTGTTCCCAAGTACTGAGATTAAAAGCATGCACCACCATACCAGGCCACAAAGTCTTTTTCTTTTTTCTTTTTTTAATTAAGGGCTGGAGAAATGGCTTTGTTGCTTACTTACCACACAACCTCAGGACCTGAATTTGATCCCTGGCACCAACATTAAAAAGCCAGATACAGAGACTAGAGAGATGGCTCAACAGTTAAGAGCACTTGCAGAGGACGTAGGTTCCACTCCCAATACCCACATGGTAGCTATCAACTATCCAAAACTTCAATTCCAGGGAATCTGACATCCTCTTCTGGCCTCCACAGGCATTGTACAACACAAGTACACTTACATACATGCAGGCAAAACACTCATACACTCAAAATTTTTAAAAATTAAAAAAGCCAAACACAGCACATGCCTATAATCTTAAGTGTTAGGGATACAGGTACAGGAGGATTTCTGAGGCTTGCTGGCCAGATAGTCTAGCTAGTAAGCTCTAGGTTCAGTAACAGACCCTGTCTCAAAAAATAAGGTGAAGCCAGGTGTGGTGGAGCATGCCTTTACTCCCAGCACTTGGGAGGCAGAGGCAGGCAGATCTCTGTGAGTTAAACGCCAGCCTGGTCGACACAGCAAGTTCCAGGCTAGATGGGGCTACTGGAACACCCTGTCTCAAAATAGACCAAAAAATTACCAAACAAGAGAATGATTATAAGACAGAGAATGATTATAGAAGACACCCAACATCAACCCAATGGCCTCCACACTCATGTGCACACATGTGCACATGGACTCACACACATGCACACTAAAAACATAAACTAGAATGAAATACATGCCTTTTTTTTCTTTTGTTTCTTTGATAGAGGGTATCATGCAACCCAGATGCCTTCAAATTCACTACATAGCCTAGTCTGGCCTTAAACTTCCAATTGTCCCACTTCCACCTTCCAGGTACTGAGAATACAGCTGTGTAATAGCAAACAAATTGCACATGTCTAAATTAGTACAGAGGTTAAACACTAAAAATTTTGACATAATATACTGAAGAAATTAGAAGTTTTGTTTTGTTTTCTCCCTATGTCAAATTTAGGAACACTGAGAAGGTGTTGTATTGCTTTTTTTTTTAAGTATAGCCTTACTAAAAAATGTTTATGTAATATTAATGTGTTATGTGCATTTGGGCACCATACACACAAATGCCAATGCATGAGTGTGGAGATCAGAAGACAACTCTGTTGACTCTGTTCTCCTCGTCCATTTTTGTAAGTTAGTTTTTATTGAGTGCATTTCATACATTTCTTAATCAAATTTAGACTCATCCCCCATCTATGCCCACCCCTTACGTCCCCCCGCCCACCACCAGAGCGCGTGGATTCTGTCATACATGTTAAGTCTTGTCTTGCATCTTTTTCTCAGTCTTTTATAATCTTTCAATGCACAAGTTTACTGTTTTGGTCAGTTTTTTGAATATGTTTTTCTCTTTTTTGTTCCCTTTAATTTTATATTATTCCAAAATATGCATATATACACTCCACACATAAATCAAAATTACAAATTCCAATTATATTTCATTGTATCTGAAAACAACTGTGCTATTCCAATATGAATCCTTTTTTTTTTTTTTTTTGGTCTTTTTGAGACAGGGTCTCCCTGGTGCCCCAGCTGTCCTGGAATTCGCTCTGTAGACCAGGCTGGCCTTGAACTCACAAAGATCCGCCTGCCTCTGCCTCCCAAGTGCTAGGATTAAAGGCGTGTGCCACCACGCTCGGCTCCAATGTGAATCTCTTAATGGGCTCTAGAATTGTCCTACCACTTGGATTCACACATTGTAATTACCATATATGAATGTAAGATATGTTCATAATCTATTCATATTCTTTTTACCTGCATACAACTTTACTGTTAAAATGTGAATCTCGGGGCTGGAGAGATAAAATAGTGGTTAAGAGCACTGACTACTCTTGCAGAGGACCTGGGTTCGATCCCCAGCACGCACATGGCAGCTAAGAACTGTCTGTAATTCCAATTCCAGGAGAACTCCAGTTCCAGGGGAATCCGAGACACTCTTCTGACCTCCACGGCATTGCATGACATGGGTACACAGACCTACATGCAGACAGTACACTCATACGCATACAAAAATAAATTTTAAAAAATGTGAATCTCTAAATGTGTTTAGGAATTAACCCTGTTCATTTTTAAGTGAGTCCTGAGGTCAACTCAGGTTGACAGGAGTGCACAGCAAACTCTTTACTCACTGAGCTATCTCGCCAGCTCTGGTCCTCTCTTTTTCTTTTGGTTTTGGAAAATGAGTCTTGCTATGTTGCTTTAGTTGACCTTGAACTTGCTGCATGTACTCCTCTCTCTGCCCCCCAAGTGCTGGGACTATAGGTATATGCCACCATACCTGTACTAAAGCATGGTTCTCTTAAAATTCATAACTATTCCAAAGGATTTGGAGGCAACCTAAATTCTAAAGGTAATACAGACACTACATAGACTATATTCTTTTGTGTCTATGTGTGCACACACATGCATGTGGAGATCAGAGAACAACCTGTGGAATCCCTGCTGTCCTTCCACCATGTGGATTCCAAGGATCAAACTCAGGCTGTCAGGCTTAGCACCAAGCATCTTTACCTACTGAGTCATCTCCCTGGCCCCAGGACTAGATAGCGATATACATCATAACTGAATTTTTATAGTTAGTTCCCCTTAACTCGTGACAAAATAAGAACAAATACAGATACAAGAATCTCTTGCATTCATATTGGTCTCTCTTCCTTTTAGCCAATATGTACTAAGAATGTAAAGTACATTCCATTTACCTACTATTAAAACCAAAGGTAAATTTTATTAGGAAACATGGTAAATCCTATTAGAAAATTTTTATTGAGAAGAACTTTTACCTATTATACATTAAACATAAATTTAAAATAATATTTTTTTAATTAAGCTGTGGGGCTAGAGAGATGGCTTAGTGATTAAAAGCACTTTCTGCTCTTCCAAAGGACCTGAATTCAGTTCCCAGCACCCACGTAGTTACTCCAACCTTCTATAATTCCAATTCCAGGGGAATCTGACCTCCTCTTCTAGCCTCTTCAGACAATGATAAAATGTGGTCCACCTACATACATGCTGGCAAAACACTCATACATATAAAATAAGTAAGTCTTTAAAAAAAAAAAATCAAAAGATATCACTGCTTGCATGCTAAAAAATAAAATCACCAAATTTAAGAAACACTATACATATAGATCCTCTTGATTTAAGTACATAAATTATATCAAAAAGAGTAGAATAAAACACAAGCATGAGACAGTCATATATTTTTTCAAAAGCCTGTATTTACACAGGCCTTTTAGAAGACATATAACATTATTAATCTAAGTCTTCCTATAATTCTCCCCATCTCCAAAAACAAAAACTAAGATTATTGTGATTGCATTTTTTTTTTTTACTTTTTTCCAACTATATTCCCTATAAATGTTAAAAGTGGGGGTGGGGGGAGTTCTTAACAAAATCTCAGAAATAATGACTAAAAAAAAAAGAATTAATTATACTTGAATTAAAATACTATTCATAGCTGGGCGTGGTGGAACACGCCTTTAATCTTAGCACTTGGGAGGCAGAGGCAGGTGGATCTTTGTGAGTTCAAGGCTAGCCTGGTCTACAGAGTGAGTTCCAGGACAGCTGGGGCTATAGGGAGACCCTGTCTCGAAAATTAAAAAAAAAAAAAAATCTATTCATGAACCAGGCATGGTGGCATGCACCTTTCATCCTAGCACTCGGGAGCAGAGGCAGGTAGATCTCTGAGATTGAGCAAGCCTGGTCTACACAGTGAGTTGTAGGGCTGCTGGGGCTACAGGGAGACCCAGTCTCAAAAAGACAAAACAAAACAACCCTATTCATTAGTTTTCATATAATCTTTAAATAAAAGTACAATCTTTAAAATATTTGCATATTACAAAAATAAAAATGTAGGAGCTAGAGACATGGCTCAGTGGTTAAGAGGACTGACTGCTCTTGCAGAAGACCTGGGTTTGATTCCCAGCACCCACATGGCAGCTGACAACCATCCTAACTCCAGTTCCAGGGGAATCCAAAGCCTTTTTCTGACTCTGAAGACACTGCATGACACAGGGGCACTTGCACACATGCACACAATATACTCATTCACATAAAATAGAAATTTTACAACAACAGAAAACACTGTGTCAAAGAACTGACTGAAAACAGTGAACTTCTGCTCAAAACAGTCAACTTCCACATCAATAATTTTGAGAAAGACTGAGAAAAAGATGAAAAACATGTTCAGCAGAATGCACAAGCTCTCGTGGGATGGGGGGGTAAGGTGGGGGATACAGGTCTAGATTTGATTAGTAACAATCTTGTACAAAAATATATATAATAAAAAAAATTTTTTTAAAGAAATAAAGAAAAATTTTAATGTGGCCTTTCTAAAAGTAAATACAAGACCAGAAATAAACTTGAGACAATTTGGCATTTCCCCAAATGTGTTTCCTGAAAATAAGAGTCTACAGTCAAGTAGAAAATCCCTTTGTGTTAAGGTTCATCACACATGCTAAGTTTCTGTTCAGATACACATACTGGGGCTGGAGAGATAGCCTAGCGGTTAAGAGTGCTGACTACTCTTGCAGAGGACCCGGGTTCGATCCCCAGCACCTACATGGCGGCTGAGAACCGTCTGTAAATCCAATCCCAAGAGAACTCCAGTTCCAGGGGAATCCAACACCCTTTTCTGACCTCCGTGGCATTGCACGACACAGGTGCACAAACCTACATGCAGACAGTACATTCATACACATAGAAAAAAAATTAAATTAAATTAAAAAAAGATACACACATTTTAAACTGCATCAGTATTTAAGTAACAGAAAAACAAGTTAAATATTAGAGTTTAAAGATGAACGAATAAGGTAAAAGATGCATCTGTTTCAATTCTGCTAGCTACAGGCAGTTTTTACAGGTAGCACAGAGTATCTTATTTTTAACAAGGAGAGCTGCTCATCATACTCTTTCTTTTTTAACATTATTTATTTGTGGGTGAGAGAGAATGTGTGTGGCATGCATGGGTGGAGGAGACAGTATGAATGCATGTGGGCCTGCATGCCCCAGCATGCATGTGGAGATGAGAGGACAACCCAAGGGAGTCAATTTTCTCCTTCTACCATGTGGGTTGTGGGTATCAAACTCATTTCAGTTTTGGCAAGCATCTTACCTGCTGACCCATACCATCTCTCAGGCCCTGATCCTTATATTCTTACTGAGGCAACCTAAACATCTGACATAAAAGAAAGTGCCATCCGGAGGAGCCACTTCTACACACATACTTTGAAACTGAACTATAATCTATACTTGTGTGTGTGTGTTCATGAGTTTGAAGACCAGAGGTCATATTAGGTGTCTTCCTCAATCATTATCACCTTAATTTTTTTTTTTAATTTTTTTTTTTATTAATTTTATTTCTTTCTGTATGTGTATGAATGTACTGTCTGCATGCAAGTTTGTGCACCCGTGTCGTGCAATGCCGCGGAGGTCAGAAGAGGGTGTCGGATTCCCCTGGAACTGGAGTTCTCCTGGAAGTGGAGTTTCAGACGGTTCTCGGCCGCCATGTGGGTGCTGGGGATCGAACCTGGGTCCTCTGTAAGAGCGGTCAGCGCTCTTAACCGCTAGGCCATCTCTCCAGCCCCATTATCACCTTAATTTTTGAGACATGGTCTCTCACTGTACTTGGAGTTTGCTGACTCAGTTAGAAGGGCTGACCAGCATGCCCCAAGGATCCTCCAGGCTCTGCCTTCCCAACACTGGGATTATAGGCATGTTTCATTGCCCCAGGTGTTTTATGTGGGTGCTGGGGATCAAACTCAGGTCCTCATGCTTGCATGGCAAGCATTTTACCAAAGAAACCATCTCCCTTTACTCATTCTATTTTTAAAATTTCCATACTTCAATCAAAATAATAATAAAGTTACTACTATTCTCATTTAAATTAATTCAACAGGGCATAAAAAAGATTCTTTCCCAATTACAGCATCTGGTATCTGCCATGATAGAACACTAGAGAGATCATTCTTTGAAATCTATGGCACATTATTACCTGTGGGCACCATACTGTGTAATACATGCAAGAATTTCTTAGCCCTATCTAATTATAATGTACTTCTCACTGATCAACCCTCACCCATCCTTCTTTACTACTCTTCCTAGCCACTGGTAAACCATGGTTCTACTCTCAGCCTCTGAGAGTATCTCCTTCAGGTTCCATCTTGTGGGACTTGTCTGACTTATCTCACCAAACATAATGGTCTCCAGTTCCAGTCATATTTCCTTACAAGACAGAATTTCTTTTCTTGCAGAATACAGTCCATGGCATGTATATACCACCTTTTCTTTATCCATTCACTAGCTGATAGTTTCTTTTCGTCTCTTGGCTATTGTGAATAGTGCTGCAATAACATGTGAGCGCAAACGTCTCCTTGACTTACTAACGTCATATCCTTCAGATATACAACCAGCAGTGGGACTGGGGTATCATACGGTAGTTTTATTCCTAATTTTTTGAGGAATGTATATACTATTTTCTGTAATGGTTCTACAAAATACATTCTCACTGATAGTACATAAAGATGTTCTTTAAAAAAAATTTTTTTTATGTATATGAATGTACTTTTTGCATGTAGGTCTGTGCACCCATGTGGTGCAATGCCATGGAGGTCTGAAGAGGGTGTCGGGTTCCCCTGGAACTGGAGTTAAAGACAGTTCTCAGCCACCATGTGGGTGCTGGAGATCTCAAACCCGGGTCCTCTGCAAGAGCAGTTGGTGCTCTTAACCGCTAGGCCATCTCTCCAGGCCCCCCATAAAGATTTTCTTAACTCTATGCATTCACCAGTACTTGATACTGCTTATCTTTTTTATAATAACATTCTATTTTTATTATTTTTATTTAAAAATTTTTAATTGCCAGGCATGGTGGCACACGCCTTTAATCCTAGCACTTGGGAGGCAGAGGCAGGCGGATCTCTGTGAGTTCAAGGCCAGCCTGGTCTACAGAGTTCCAGGACAGCTGGGGCTACAGGGAGACCCTGTCTGAAAAGACCAAATAAAAAAAAATTTTTTTTTAATTACATTTACTTAGTGGGAGGGTGCTTCCCACAGGATGTGTGGAGTCAGAAGACAACTTGTGAGAATTGGGTCTCAGGGAGGCAGCTCAAGTAATCAGGCTTAGTGCCAAGGGGTCTTGTGGCTAAGCCATCTTAAGGTCCCTGACCATTCTAAATGGAGTGAAGTGATATCTCATTGTAGCTTTGATAATTGTCTCCTTGATAAATGATGATGGTGAATAATTTTTTTCATATACATGTTGTATCTTCTCTTGACAAATGTCTATTTATCTATTACCTCCCCTCTGGTCCCAGACCTCCTGCATGACTCCATATGATTTTCAATGTGTACAGAAAAGACAGAAACAATATTATACAAGTAAAAAGAATTCCATAAACAAAGACCAAAGAATAAGAACATCTTATTCCTTGTCAGTGTTCCTTCTTTGTACACATTTGTATTTTATACAAATATTTCATATTAAAATGGATTCGAGGACATAATTAAACAGATGCAAAAATTAGTATTTGTGGAAACTATTAAATAATACAGATATTACCCCTGTCACTATACAGATATTAAAATGGCTATAAAATTTGTCATATTTTAATTTCTATAAATTTAGGGCAAATTAAAGAAACAGAGGAGGGAAGAGCAGCCTGACTTAGGGAGACACAAAATCAACATGAACTTGGTTTGGGTTCCATGAGTTGGTAGTGTGACTGAGGTGCAGAATATTGAAGGACAGCAGAGCACAACTTCTGACATCATACACAGAGGCCTGCTGGTGGCACAATGATCCTCTACGGATCTCATCCCTAGCCTGAACAGATAAAATAGATCTATCTTGAAAATTCAAATTAATGAATGATTTATAACTTTCCAAGGTTTTGCAGGTTTCAATATTAAAATACAAAATATATTTTAATATTATTGTATATACTTTTATATATCTAAAAAGTGCTAATTACACATTTCTCCATTACTGTTATGAATTTCTCTAGTACTATGACATGTACTTTTCATACAAGATAAAAGTAAAGAATAATCAGAATCACATTCCTTCTCTATCAACACTATCTGTTCCTGTTTCTTGATTCTTATTTTTTGGGGGGGAAATGACAGGGTCACCCTGTAGCCCCAGCTGTCTTGGAACTCACTATGTAAACCAGGCTGGCCTTGAACTCACAGAGATCCACCTGCCTCTGCCTACTAAGAGCTGGGATTAAAGGTGTGCACCACCACGCCCACCCACTTCTTGAGCTTTTGAGCATTGTTTTTGGATTGGTTTTAAATGGACCAATTGTTTTTCATAATATAAAAGGTTAAAAAAGGAATTGAAATGTAGTTCCTGAGTTATAAAATTTTTTATATTATGAATTCTTCTCTGCAGTTCTTCCTTCTCCTCCCCTGTAGAAGCACTATCACAACTGGAACAGGTTCTACTGAACCTAACCCACTGCTACTGAGTAGTCTCCCACAAGTTAGCACTGACTAGAGTTTTACTCCTGAGCAGCCTCTGGAACATGAATTTGGTTTATTATCACCAATTTTTCCCATGTCAATATTAAATGAAACTACATCCTAATATTGGCTCTTTTCCATTCTTTCCCATAAAATACTAACTCATTAACTCTAATATCATCTCAACCAATTCTTTGGTGAAGACAAATTCACATGGCAGTATACAGCTGACTCATCTGAATGCAAAATTTCAGTAACTGATTCAACGAACAAGCAGTCATAAATGGAAAAATTCACCTTTCTAAGTTTTATATAGCCTAATTACAACATTTTTTTATATCTCCAAAAAACTAGTATGGGCATGATAAAAACCACAAATAAGGAAAAGAGTAAGATTGGAAAAGAAATAGGCCACAAACTGCATTTTCAATTTCTAACACAAATGGGAATGAAAGGAGTAAAAAACTTTCAAGTTCAAAAAAGAAAAACATGCCAGGCGTGGTGACACATGCGTTTAATTCCAGCACTGGGGAGGCAGAGGCAGAGGCAGGCTGATCTCTGAGTTCAAGACCAGCCTGGTCTACATAGTGAGTTCCAGGACAGCTGGAGCTACAGGGAGACCCTGTCTCAAAAAGGGGAAAAAATACATATATATGAGATAAATAAATAAAATGAAGACCTTGGATACCTAGGAGTAAATCTAACAAAACTGTGACCTCTAAACTAAAACTCAGAAAAATGTTATTGGTAGAAAATAAAAAGATAAAGAGATAGCTAGATGGCTCAGCAATTAAAAAGCACTTGCCATACAAGCCTGATTATCTGAGTCTAATCCCCAAAACCCACACAGAAAAGCAGGCTGTGATGGTTCATGTCTGTAACTCCAACACTCCTACAAGGAGATTGGTGGCAGACAGGAGAATCACCTAGAACTCTCAGGCCAGTTAACCAGCAGTATGCATACAGTAAGGCCAAAACCAGAGACTACCTCAACAAAGAAGAAGAAAAGAACCAATTCCTTAAAGTTGGTCTCTGACCTCCACATCCCAGTGCATGTGAGGGTGTGCATAAATGAATAGACAGACAGACAGATGCAGATGGATGGATGGATGGATGGATGGATGGATGGATGGATGGATCTTTAATAGGAAGGAGGGTTTAAGAGATGGCTCAGTGGTTGAGTACTAGGTGCTCTTGCAGAGGACCCGGGTTTGATTTAGCACCTATATGGCAGCTAAAGCCCTCTTCTGACTCCGCATTGTGCAACATGAGTGCACTTAAATGCATACAGGCAATATACTCACACACATAAAATAAAAATAATGTTTTTTTTTAAGGAAGAAAAAAGATAGCAGTGAATGTAATGTCTTGAGTGTCATTGTCATGCCAATCAATGTCTTGGTAGATTTTCTGTGGAATTAAAAACATGATTGTAAAGTTTACATAAAAATGTAAAGAACTAAGGAAGCCCTGAAAAAATGAAACTTCTCTAGATATCAAGATTATTAGAAACCTACAGCATTTACAAGAAATAGAGCAATTGAATCACCAAACCCAGAAACAGATCCCAAATACCCGATCGGCTGATCATGAGCGAGGTGACACTACAGTGCAGTGGGGAATGGGCCTTTTCAACAACCATGATGCTAATCCTCTGGGTATCTGCTACAAAGAGAAATATGAATCATGTTTTAAGATTTTTGGTTTTTGTTGTTTTGTTTTTAAAGACAGGTTCTCACTATTAACCCATGCTGATCTCACGTTGTTCCTGCCTCAGCTTTCTGACTGCTGGTATTACAGGCAGGCCCAGTAACACCTGACTGAATACTAATCTTTATCTTATGCCGTACAATCAAATAGAGGAAACTGTACATTTAAATGTCAAAATTGGAAACAATAAAATTTTCTACAAAAAAACCTTCAAAGAATAAGTTGTATACCTGGGGGAAGAAAAAATAATTTTATTTAGAATAAGACACAAAATACATTAATCATGAATGATGAAAATTTAATTATATTAAACTTCATAGCTTCTGGTGATCAAAAGCCATTCTTAAGAACACTAGCTGGAAAAAAAAAAGAATACTAGCCAGGCGTGGTGGTGCACGCCTTTAATCCTAGCACTTGGGAGGCAGAGGCAGGTGGATCTTTTTGAGTTCAAGGCCAGCCTGGTCTACAGAGTGAGTTCCAGGACAGTGGGGGCTACAGAGATACTCTGTCTTGAAAATTCTAAATAAATAAATAAATAAATAAATAAATAAATAAATAATAATAAAGCGCCAGGGCCAGGTGTGGTGGTGTCTGCCTTTAATCCCAGCACTTGGGAGGCAGAGGCAGGTGGATCTCTGTGAGTTCAAGGCCAGCCTGGTCTACATAGCAAGCTCCAGGCCAGCTGGGACTAAAGGGAGACCCTGTCTCAAAAAGACAATAAATAAATAAAAAGAATAATAAAGCAAGACACTAACTAAATAGTATTATTTGGCTGACAAAAAAAGAATCTTAGCTACAAAAACAAATGGGTAAACAAGTGGATTAGGAACTTTGCAAAAGAAGATATTTAACTGGACAATAAGCATATTTAAAAAGGTGCTTGTGGGGGAGGCTGGAGAGATGGCTCAGTGGTTAAGAGCACTGGTTGCTCTTGCAGAGGATCTGGGTTCTGGATTTGATTCCCAGCACCCACATGGCAGCTTACAACTTACAATCATCTGCAACTCCAGTTACAAGAGATCCAACTCCCTCTTCTGATTGCTGTGGGCACTGCACAACACAGGTGCACCTACTTACACACAGGCAATATACTCATACATATAAAATAAAAGTAATAAATATTCAAAATAAATAACGGGATTCTAAAAAAACAAAAAAGTGCTTGGGGGCTAGAGAGGTGGCTCAGGGGTTAAGAGCACTTGCTGTTCTTCCAAAGGACCCAAGTTTGAGTCCCAGAACCCATATGTCTATTTCCCCTTCTGGCCTCTGCAGAGACTACACACACACACACCAGTAAACATACCAGCAATCAAAATAAATACAAATAAAAATTTTTAAGATTTTAACATCCTTAGTCACTGTCATGCCAATCAATGTCTTGGTAGATTCTTCTGTGGAATTAAAAAACTGATTATAAAGTTTACATGAAAATGTAAAGAACTGGGCTGGAGAGATGGCCTAGCGGTTAAGAGCGCCGACCGCTCTTACAGAGGACCCAGGTTCAATCCCCAGCACCCACATGGCGGCCGAGAACCGTCTGAAACTCCAATTCCAGGAGAACTCCAGTTCCAGGGGAATCCGACACCCTCTTCTGACCTCCGCGGCATTGCACGACACGGGTGCACAAACCTGCATGCAGACAGTACATTGATACACATACAGTAATAAATATAATAATAAAAAAAAATTAAAAAAAAAAGAAAATGTAAAGAACTAAGGAAACCCTGAAAAATAGTAAAACTTATTTAGATATCATGATTATTAGAAACCTACAGAAAGATACTACTGCACAGTTACTACAATAGGTAAAATGAAAAAAAGAGACACTACTAAGTATGTCCAAAACTATGGTACACTACTGGTATGAATGCAAACCAGTGTGTTAATTCTGGAAAACTGGTAGTGTATCTATCAAAGTTAGGTATTTGTGTGCCTTTTTATCCTGAAATTCCAAAAGTAGGTATAGTCAACAAAAACACACTCTTCAAACATGCACAAAAGTACTCACAGTGCCCCTGTTGAGAGTAAAAACAACTCAAATGTCTATTTATAGTAAACAGAACAATTAAATTATGATATAGTCCTATAACAGAATACTACACAACAATGAGAAAATAAACATTGCTACCAACAAGATGGATATCACAAACACAATACTAAACAGAAGGAAAAAAAAAACAATGCATATACTATTTTGGTCCATTAAGGTTCAAAAACATGCAGGAGTTATCAATGGTGTTTGAATTCAGTATAGTGGTTACATGTGTGTTTATCTTTAGGAGCTATGGGGGGAGCTGCAGAGCAATATGGGTTTGAGGAAAACTTCTGGCTATTAGTAATAATTCAACTTTTAAAACTATAGGTCTATTCACTTTCTGAATACTCATCAAGCCATACATCTGTAATGTATGCCCTTTTTGGTGTACATATTATCCTTTAATGAAAGATTTACTGGGGGATAGCATCAATTCCTGGAGGGAACTGCATTGAGAATCAGAGCTTTTTAAACTGGGTGTAGTATACCTCTGTAATTCCAGCACTTTAGGAGGTGGGGGGAGAAGAGGATCAGGAATTCAACTCCAGCTTTAGCTATATAAGAGAGTCTAGCCTGGGCTTGATGAAATCCTGTTTCAAAAAATAATAACAAAACAGATTTTACTAGGAGGACTTGAGGGTTACAAGCAAAAATCTAAATAAGCATGCTCATTTTCTTCAATATGTTCTCTTTCAGAGTCCAGTTTCCTAAAATCAATGCTTAAGGATAACCCAAAGCTACTCCCAGTGTGAAGACAACTTCCTTTGTCATCTATACTTTGTTGTTGTTGTTGTTTTCTTTGTTCTGACTTTACCTAAGCTCTTAATAAAAGAAAATATAAGAATCCATGTGAGGGAAATATCAATGAACATTCATTATATATTTTTTTCCACGCTACATAACTTAGAGGTTCTTATAATAAAGGAATATAGATTTTGCACAGAAAGCTACCTGAAGAATAAAAAGTAATCCTTGTAAATGATGTGCTTGAGTTACCAGAGTAGAAGATCACAAATACATGGGGCCAGACCCACAGATAGCACCAGAAAGGAAGCATGAGACATGCTTGCACGTGCACATAAGTGCACACGCGTGCACATAAGTGCACACGCATGCACACACACGCAAACATATCTGAAGAAGCCTGAAGAGATGGTAGCAACCAAGTTACATGGTAAGGACCTGAGATCTACACCCCATTAACAACTCCAGCATCTCACTTGATTACTACCAAAAGGCCAGTTTTCATTTTGCAAATATTACATAAAATGACTTTTTTGTTATTTTTATTATATTGTTTATGGGGGGGCACATACTGTGGTACACATGTGGAAGTCAGAGGACAACTTACAGCAGTCACTTTCTTTCTTTCCACCATGTAGGCCCCAGGGAGAGAACTCAGGTCATCAGGCTTCGTGGCAAATGCTTTTTACCCACTGAGCTATCCTACTGGCCCTCATAAAATGAAAATTCTTATTATTTACTATAATTCAAGATTAGTTTTTAAAAATTTATTGAAAAACAGTCAACCAAATATGTGAATGTATTTATCACATTAAAAATATTATTGAAACACACTTGTATGTATAACAGCAAAAACATCTGTGATATTGTACAAACTAACTTAGTTTGAGAGCCAAGAGATGTAGCATAAAACCTGGCATTTAGCAAACATAGTGACAAAAGAAAAAAGAAAGATCTGACACTAAGGGACTTCTCTCACTTCTACCATTGTTTCTTCTCTCAATATTTAACAACTTGTTCAAAGTCCATTGGTGCAAGATTGTCGTTTATTTTATGTTTCTTCATGATGAAGTGAGTTTTCATATAAAATGCTTAGAAGAGAACTTGGATCAGTAAGTACTCAATTAATGACAGACATTATTACTAGGATGCTAGTCTTGAGTCTGCCACTAAACTCAGGTATAATCAATCTCAGAAAAGTTACTAGACATTTGGAATTCTATAAAATGAGTTGGCTAGTAATGGATGCTGCACTGTTTCCTTTTCACTGTAAAAATATTTAAATTCCATAACGCGCCAGGCCAGGATCGAAAGGTTATTCCTGGACAAACTGTCAGCCCATGAAAGGAAACAGCCAGAATTGACCAGAGTCCAAGTCAACAGCTCCAGAGAGAGTGGACTGTTTTACCTCTCATCCACCTGTGCCCCTTTTCTAAGCCTAGGGAACAACCTGCGGAAGAGGGGGCGTGGTAGAATGTAAGGGCTGCGATTGGGGTGAATGGTGAAACTACAGCAATGTAATCTGGACACTCATTTGATCAACTTGATTGAACAAACAACCTGTCACCCCCCACTGGATGGTGGGGCTGTAGGTGTTTGGGCACAACAGCCTGCAGATAGGTTTTGCATGAAGGATGCTTGTACTCATGGATTATCACTTATAGCTAAAAATGAAAAAAAAAANTATCTGAATCAAAGACATTGAAATATAAAGAATAAGATTTGGTCAGATAAGACTGAGCTTTGTAGTAAACAGGGCGGCTGTAACATTTGTGGGTTTTGCTCCTGAGAACTGACTATCAACCTTGGGGAAAGGATGACGTTGTTGCCTGGGAATAAATAATTTGGGTCATTGTAGAAGAATCTGAGCCATTTCCATCCTTCCATTACATAAACATACTCTCTCTCTCTCTCTCTCTCTCTCTCTCTCTCTCTCTCTCTCTCACACACACACACACACACACACAATTTAAGTATTTTCCATGCTACTATAAGCTACAGAGTACACACCAAACATACTGCTGGGAGCTGGGAGTTGGTATGTGTGGACATAGTTGAACATCTCAGTTCTCATTTAAAGTAGAGGCTGTATCTTGATCATCAACACAAGAAATAAATTGAGAACAATGAAAAGAGCCCTGGATGACCATTAGAAAGATTTTGGTCTATTCCTGGTACTGTTGACCACCTGAAAATAGTAAGTCACTCCTCTTTTTGTCTCTTAGTTAATCTTTAAGCAAAGAAAGACTGGGAGAAAGGGTTGCCAAGATCTCTGAGTCTTTACTTTTTTTTCATCATAAAACTAGAAAATTGTCAATTACTACTATTCCTGGAAAACTGAAAACTATGCTCAACCAGCTAATCTCCTAGTCTAGTATGCCCCTAACTTTGAGTTCAATGACAATGGCACTGACATTTTAGATAAGCTCAAATTAATCTTTAAAAAGCAGCAAACTCACTTTTGTCCCTGGCTTCTAAAATAATGTATGTTCTCTAGAAAAGTATAAGAAATGGAAATTAGCTAAAAATATGCACTAATATTTTTCAAATAATTACATATTAAGTGGTGATTCCTTTGTAGTACAGTATTATATACTAGCTAGCATTTATGTAGCACCTATTATTTGATGAACCCAATGCTAAGCAGTTTTAAAACATTATTAGGAAAACTATTTTAGGCAATTTTCAGGTTTAAAAGAAATTATTTTAAAGACCTGGTTAAATTAATTTCACTAGGTCTAAGTTACCTCCTTGTCAAAACAGAAAGGGAAAGGTACGGAATTTTAATTATTTCATTAGTTGTTTTAAAGGGAAAAAAAAATCAGGCAGAAATCAAAATTTAATCCCTACATTCATATCAAGAAGGAACTCAACACTCTCAAATGGTTTCACTTTATCTTACCTTTTTCTATTAAACCTACTGCAAAACTAAGAACAAAAAACACAAGCCTGTCTAAAATATGCAATTAAAAGGTATTTTTTTAAAAAAACCCTAAAATCCTCTTACCTGAGCATGAAAATTGGACATAGTCGTTGTCTCTATATCTTTCTTTCCCAGTATCTCCATTTTCACTGGTGAATTTGGAAAATTAAATGAAAAGTAGTCTAAAAAGTCAGGTAAATAAGTAGCTGCCCCATGAACAATACCCATTACATAGAAAGCTGCAGAACTTTCATTTTCACTGAACACTAAACCCACAAATTCTTCTGCAAACTTCTCCATCTCCACAGGAGACAGGCAGGAGAGTTCGTTACTGTAGGCATGGATAACTGATGCACCTCCATTAGGCTGGTGCTCAATATGAATGAGCTGTTTGAACTCCAGAGTGTCCAACTTTTTAAGGTTATTCTGAACTCGTGGTTCCTTTAATGAGACAAATGGAAACTCACTGTTCTCTTTAGAATCACAGTTCTTGGTATCCAAATTTTTTCCACAGTAATCCTTTATGTTATCATATAGGATGCCTTTGGCTTCTTGATCTTCAACATCAGACAGCAATCCTGAACAGATGGTCTGAATGGATTTGCTATACATTTTTGGACGCTTCCGCTTTTCATTCTCTTTGTGTTTCTTTTTCTTTTTCTTCTTTACCTTTTTAATTTGTAAGTCTTCTACATTTGTTTTTGGTTTCTCCTTCCCACCTGTTGGGAAAAATTTTTTTTTTTGAAACTCCATGCTTTAATTACTTTAAAAACCATGCTTTTAGGAACTTTTTTATAATGTTTACTTTCAAACTTCTGAAAATTTACTGATAATTAGTTTTCTACTTGGGACTTGCTGAATTATACTTAACAGGACATGTAACCAATGTTCAGTGTTTACTAAAGTAATAAGATGAATGAATGTTCTAGAAAGTGTAATCTTCAAATTTGAAAAGTAGAAATTCAGGCCATGTGCGGTGGTGCACGCCTTTAATCCTAGCATTTGGGAGGCAGAGGTAGGCAGATCTTTGTGAGTTCAAGGCCAGCCTGGTTTACAGAGAGAATTCCAGGACAGCTGGGGCTACAGGGAGACCCTGTCTTGAAAAGACCAAAAAAAAGAAAAGTAGAAATTCAGAAATGTAAAGTTGACCAAAAGTAAATATGCCCAATACCCGACTTATAAATCACAAAGTAAAACACATTTGTATAGTATAACATCAGTAGACAGTAACAAGCATATCAATTCTTTAGCATTTTATTTCCTCCTTAGTAAACTACATTTGATTTTCTCTAAAAGGGGCTATTTTCAGTCCGTCACAGCTTACAAAGTTCCAAGTCAAGCTCTAGCTAGGTGCACTAAAGGAGATGAGAAAATTAAAATCATCTCTCATCCTCTTAAGTTCCAATGATCCCAGATGTAAAGTAGAGACAAATAAAAAGGCTAGACATAAAGACACAGGATGAAAAGAGATTATGCACACCTTTAATCCCAGCACTTGGGAGGCAGAGATAGGTGGATCTCTGTGGGTTCAAGGGTTCAAGGCCGGCCTGGTCTACAGAGCAAGCTCCAGGACAAAGGGAGACCCTGTCTCAAAAATACCAAAAAAAAAGAGATTATAAGGCTGTCTACTAAAGCATTTCTATGAACAAAGTCAACAGACTCTGGGCTCAGGAAACCAGAAACTAAAGGAATAAAATTTTAATCCACACAGGCTATTCAGTTAGAGAATCTACATGTACACATAAACACACATCATACATACACACACATGATAATAAAAAATATTTCCTTTTTCTATTTTTCTTCTTATATAGAAGTGAATATAGGGGCTGGAGAGATGGCTCAGTGGTTAAGAGTACCAACTCTCTTGCAAAGGACCCAGGTTCGATTCCCAGCAACCACATGGCGGCTCAGAATTGTCTTTAACTCCAGTTCCAGGGGAATCTGACTCCCTCTTCTGACCTCCGTGGCATTGCACGACATGGATGCACCAACTTACATGTAGACAGGACATTCATACACATAAAAAATGATAAATAAAAAATTTTTTAAAAAAGAAGTGAATATAATGGGATAATGTGGATATGTGACAGCTTTACAAGAAAATACTGTTTTTCCTAAGATAAATATGAAAATGACTATAAGGTCAGAATTGGGAAAATGTGATGCTATTTCTGTTACTTCTTTTTGGTTTTTGTTGGGGGAGAGGGAGGTGCTGTTTTATTTTCATTTTTAAGACAGGATCTCACTCTATAGCCCCTTGAACTCATGATCTTCCTGACAGCCTCTTAGAGATTACTGGAATGAGCCACCACACTCTGCTTGTTACTTTATTTTTATTATAATCTTCCACAAATAAAATTATCCCAACTTTTGGGGGACCCTATTTTGTTTCAGGTATGAGTGTATGTTTGAGACAGGGTCCCACCATGTATCCCAGACTGCCCTGGAACTCGTTATATAGGCCAGGCTAGTTGAACTCACAGAGATGTGCCTGCCTCTGACTCCCAAATTCTGGGATTAAAGGCTCGTACCTTAACCTTACCTGGCTTTTTTGAATTTTTGAGACAGGGTTTCAAGCTCATTTGCACAGTAGAGTATTACCTTGAATTTCTGATCCTCCTGCCTACAGCTCCCAAATTCTAAGATTACAGGCATGTAGCAATGCACCCAGTATTATTGGTGCTGGGGATAGAAGTCAGGGCTTTCTGCATGTTAAGTAACCACTCTTTAAACTAAGACACATCCCCAGCCCCCAAACTGCTTCTTTACATAAATTTTCAATGTTCACACATCTCTTCTTTTAGTTTTCATGAAATGTTCTACCTATTCAAAAATGATCCCTCCTGCTAATCCCCAAAGGCCTTGCTTAATATTAATAGCCATCTCTTCCTCTGACTTCTTAAAAAGAACCACCTATACCTAATGTATTTCCTTTATTTCCTCAGCATTCTTTTTTATTTTTTAAATTTATTGCTGGGGCTAGAAAGATGGCTCAGTGGTTAAGAACACTTCCAGTTCTTCCAAAGGACTGGGTCCGATTCCCAGCACCCACATGGCAGCTAACAACCATCTGTAACTCGAGTTCCAGGGAATCCGATACCTTCTTCTGATCTCTGAAGGCAATGCACACATGTGGTGCACCTGCAGCAAAATATTCATGCACATAAAATAAAAATAAATCAAGAAAATTTTAACTCATAAATAAATTTTTAAAGTAAAAATAAAATGTCAAAATGATAAGTTTGTAAAATACTAAAAGGTAGAGTGTTAATCCCAAGAAGAGTCTAACTATAAGAGTTAAGAATGTCAAATTCTGTTTGGGTATGAATTTATAAAACATCAGATACAGGTTAATAATATCTTAGGAACAAAAACTACAGCCTTAGCATGTCATTTTGTTGGCACAGTGACTGCCAGCATGCAGGAAGCACCCCAATCAAGTCCCAGCACTGCATAAACCTGGGTTTGCTACTTTACACCAATAATGCCAGTCCTCAGGAGGTAGGGGCAGGATCAGAAATCCAAGATCTTCCTCAGCTGCACTGCAAGTTCAAAATCAGCATGAGATACAAGAAATCTCTCTCAAAAATTAATTATTCGATCAATTGATTTTCAAAAACGAATAAAAATAAAAATAAAGCAAAACTGTGGCAGACCAAGAAAAGAAGATATCAATAAAATTAAAATGTGATTTAAAAATATTTAAAGGGCATAAGTATGATTAATAGCATTCTCAAACTCTGTAATAGAAACTAGATGTAGCTGGGCATAGCGGAGCACACCTTTAATCCCAGCAACTTGGGAGACAGAGGCAGGCAGATCTTTGTGAGTTCAATGCCAGCCTGGTCTACATAGCGAGCAGGACAGCTGGGGCTACAGGAGACCCTGTATCAAAAAGACCAAAAAAGAAAGAGAGACAGAGACAGAGACAGAGACAGAGACAGAGACAGAGACAGAGACAGAGAAAGAGAGAGAGGGAGGGAGGGAGGGAGGGAGGGAGGGAGGGAGGGAGGGAGGGGAAACTAGGTGTAAATTGCACAAATTAAATTGTTTTGAAATAAGCAAAAGCTCATTCCATCAAAATGCTTTTAAAACCTTACATTCATACTTAACACTTTTTTGGGGTTTTGTTTATGTTTTTTAGTTTTGGGGGGTTTTTTTGGTGTTTTTGAGACAGTGTTTCCCTTTAACCCAGCTGGGCTGGAACTAGCCCTGTAGACCAGGCTGGCCTTGAACTCACAGAGATTCGCCTGCCTCTGCCTCCCGAGTGCTGGCATGCGCCACCACACCCAGCTTAAAGACGGTTCTTATCCACCATGTGGGTGCTGGGAATTGAACCCAGGTCCTCTGCAAGAGCAGTCAGTGCTCTTAACCGCTGAGCCATCTCTCCAGCACCCTTATTTTTAAAACTTAAAATAGAAACTACTCTTAATACCAAGCCCCACTAATTTGAAATGAAATAGACACATTTAGTCTATTCATAAGTAGTAAAGATGAATAAAGTATTATAACAGTCAACAACTTAAAAATGAAAACTAGGGGGTGGAGGGATAACTCAGAGGTTAAGAGTACTACTAGTTGTAGTACTATAGAAGACCTGGGTTGAAATCCTAGTACCCACATGGCAGCTAACAACCACCTGTAATTCCAGTTCCAGGGATCCAACATCCTCTTCTTTTTTTTTTTTATTTATTTTATTTTTATGTGTATGAATGTACTGTCTGCATGTAGGTTTGTGCACCCGTGTCGTGCAATGCTGCGGAGGTCAGAAGAGGGCGTTGGATTCCCCTGGAACTGGAGTTAAAGATGGTTCTCAGCTGCCATGTGGGTGCTGGGAATCAAACCTGGGTCCTCTGCAAGAGCAGTCAGTGCTCTTAACCACTAGGCCATCTCTCCAGCCCCCCCAACATCCTCTTCTATCTTCCATGAGTACTGCATGACACAGGAGCACTTACATACATCCTGGCAATACACTCACACACATAAAATAATAAATTTTTTTAATGAAAACTATTAAGAAATCAGTAAGAGACTCTTACATCAGGCATCAAGGAGCTAAATTCATCTGGCACTCTTGGTAAACACTGAAGGACAGTGTGTAGAAAATATACCTGAGACTGCGAACTTTAGAAATGAGTGCTTATAGGGGCTATACACTCATACACATAAAATAATTAAAAAAAAAAGAAATGAGTGCTTATAAAAATTGTCCCATGCTAGCATTGGTTACAGTGCTTCACTGTTTGTATTTGTACAAATAATATGTTAGGGGCTGGAGAGATGGCCTAGCAGTTAAGAGCACCGACTGCTCTTGCAGAGGACCCAGGATCGATCCCCAGCACCCACATGGCAGCTGAGAACCATCAGTAACTCCAGTTCCAGGGGAATCCGACACCCTCTTCTGACCTCCGCGGCACTGCACGACACGGGTGCACAAACCTACATGCAGACAGTACATTCATACGCATAAATAAATAAAATTTAAAAATAATATGTTATATGATGAATACTCGTTTTCCTTCAAGAAATCCAGAATTTTGGTCCAACAGATGGTATCAATGTCCCCAACTCAAAACAAAACCCTGGGACTCTAATGAGCTTCCCTAGTAGAGAGCATTTCACATATATTGTCACAATTTACTACTGAATTCAGTACCCGCTGTGTGATTCCACTGAGAGAGGGCTCTTTTTTTTTTTTATTAATTTTATTTATTTCTCTATGTGCATGAATGTACTGTCTGCATGCAAGTCTGTGCACCCGTGTTGTGCAATGCCGCAGAGGTCAGAAGAGGGTCTCGGACTCCCCTGGAACTGGAGTTCTCCTGGAATTGGAGTTTCAGACGGTTCTCGACCGCCATGTGGGTGCTGGGGATCGAACCCAGGTCCTCTGCAAGAGCGGTCAGCGCTCTCAACCACTAGGCCATCTCTCCAGCCCCGGAGAGAGGACTCTTAGAACTTAGGCTTGCTTATCCTATACATAGTATCCCATGCACTTTTTCTCTGGCTGATTTTACCTTGTATACTGTTATGATACCAAATCAGAGCATGAGAATACTATATTGCTGAGCCCTGTGAGTTCTCCTAGCATATCAGAGAACCTGAAGGGAGGTTTGGGAACCCCCAAAGAACAGGTAAAATGCATTCTTTACATTAAACCAAGCTAGCTTTCACTGAAGAAATTTTAAGAGCCTTGTATAATCTCTCACTCATTTCCTGTCTGTATGTATAAAATACATTAGATGCGTATGTAAAAAATTCTAAAATGTCTTAAGCAAATAAGATCATTTTTAATATCAATGCTCTTCTCTTACCTTAAAAAGTATTAAAAGTTCACATTACTCCAAACCTATCATTCTGTTAACAAAACCCAGTAATTCAGATACAATAAAAGACCTTGAAAAGTACTTAGAACAGAAAGAATGTAATTATTGTCTAAGGAACCTAGACAACTCTCAAATTATGTATAACTAAAAATAAAAGGTGGCTAGGAAAACAGACATGGATGGGCAAACACACACGTACACATAGTCATACGAAACTTGATACAATTTAATTTTTTTTTCTTTCTTTTTAGTCAGTCTTGGGACTATGTAACCTAGGCTGACCTGGAATTCACTATGCTATCCAAGGTGGCCTGGAACTTTCAATCCTCAGGCTTCAGTCTCCTGCATGCTACAATTACAGGTATGAGCAACATGCTCAACAAAACTTTTAAAAAAAACTTAAAGAAAATGAGATTTAGGTGGAAAAGAGTTGGTAATTTTTATATTTTCAAATGCTTATATGTATTACAGCTTGAAACATCAACACTATTAAAAGAAAAAAAATCTGTAAGGAGAAAAGAAAAAGCTCAAAGCCAAAAAGAAAAAATGAGACACTGACTAATATTAGGATCTTGCCTCTAACAAGCTGACTATCTCATTGCTCCAGAACACCCACAGCAGAGGACGCTGTTCCCTGACCATGGCGCAATGCTAAATAAGTTGGATTAACAACAGCCAACACTTACTTGGTTCTTAAAATGGGGACTAGAGTAGCTTTTCCAAACGAATCATGTTTTCACTCATTTAATTATCTATACATTACACACCAAAAAGGGAAGACAGTTTTTGTACTTTTTGATCACAAAAATTTAATTTTTCAATGGCTGAAGAAATGGCTCAGCAGTTAAGAGTACCTACTGCTCTTGCAGGGGACCTGGGTTCGATTCCTTTGCACCCACATGGTGGCTAAGAACTGTCTTTTTTTTTTTTTTTTTTTTGGTCTTTTCGGAGACAGGTCTCCCTGTAGCCTCAGCTGTACCATGGACTCACACTGGACTCACAAAGATCCACCTGCCTCTGCCTCCCAAGTGCTAGGATCAAAGACGTGCACCACCACGCCCAGCAAGAACGTGTCTTTAAAGACGGGGCTTCGCCAGCGTGGTGGCACACGCCTTTAATCCTAGCACTCTCGGAGGCCAGAGGCAGGCAGATCTTTGTGAGTTCACAAGGCCAGCCTGGTCTACAGAGCGAGTTCCAGGACAGCTGGGGCTACAGGGAGACCCTATCTCGAAAAAGACAAAAAAAAAAAAAAAAGAAAAGATGGGCTTCGTGGCACACACCTTTAATCCTAGCACTCCGGAGGCAGAGGCAGGTGGAACTCACCTCTATGAGTTCAAGGCCAGCCTGGTCTACAGAGTGAGTTCCAGACCAGCTGGGACTATAGGTAGACCCTGTCTCAAATAATTAAAAAATAAACCTTTAAAACAAAGTCTGAAGCTCCTTAATCCGCTTGCTGAGTATCTGCAAACCAGTCAATATTCTCAGCACTTGCTCTACACTTCCACTCACCAGCTTCACAGCACTGAAAAGCAATAAATTACTACTTAACTCCATTCTACATTTAAAATTTTTCCTGTCATCCCAGAAGTAACAAATTATTTCTTTTTTCTGTTGCATCATTAGTTTCACCTTTAATCAATTCAAACTGACTCCTAAATTTTCCATCTATTTCAAAGTCAAGGTCATTATTGTATATTCTTAGAAAAATCATGATTGAATGGGCTATTTATTTGTATGTATATAATCTCTATATTGATGTAGTTCACATTAATGGTATGTTAGGAATCTAGTAGTCAATGAAGAACATATGAGCTTAAGTATTCCTAGGTCACAGATTGTTTCTCCAATAACACAAATGTATATCACTTCACATTCAAATAAGAAAACAGGGGTGGAGAGATGGCTCAGTAGTTAAGAGCACTGAATGGTCTAGGACCCAAGTTCGATTCCCAGCACCCACATGGTAGCTAGCAACCTCCTATAACTCCAGTTCCAGGGGAATCTAATACCTTCTTCTGAATGCCGTGGGGATTATACAACACAGGTCCACTTACATACAAGCAGGCAATATACTCATACACATAAAATAATAAAATATTTTAAGAAAACAACTATTTGACCAAGCCAATTAAAAAACTTATTACAGTGGTAATTTCCTATAAAACAGGCATAATTAATTGATTGATAGGCATAGGAACTGTGAAAGGATATTTCTCTATCTAGAGCCAAATTCAATAGTAAAGTGTTTATAAGTTGTGTAATTAAGCCAAATATATTACTACAGGAAAGCTCTGACATCAGCAATGAATTATTCTGCCTAGGAGATGTTGGCTAGGGGATTCAAAACCCGCCCCCCCCCAAATTAAAGGCCTTTTGCTATAAGTGGGATATGTGCAAGGAGAAAGGCAGTAAGTCCCTGTTGTCGAAGAACCTGGTGTGAGCATGAAAAATGTTATGAGACGTCCACTTGCTAGCGTACAAAACTGGCCTCTGAAATGCTAGAGAGCGTTACCAAAGGCCACTAAAGCAATACAGCAAAAATATTGGTCTCCCTGAGACAAGCAAACTCCCCATCAATATCAGCTACACCTCAACAGCCTGGAGAGATACTGTGCAACAGTGGCAGCCAGTGTCTATATATATCCCAAATCTATTTGGCTATTAGCTCTCTCCTTGGAGGAATAACTACAGCTATGCCACAAGCTTTATGTCCTCTAGTGGTTAGGAGGATTGTATAAGCCACAATAAGAACTTATCAACCCTTTATAGAGAAACCCACAGTTTGCGATTAGACCCTATACCATCCAAGCATCTGTCCTATGCTCATAGCTTAGCTTGACATAATAATTGGTACTGTAATCTTAAATGCCTGTACATCCAATAGCTGTGCTTTGCTTTAGTTGACTTAAAAAGGGTATCACTGGAAAAGCTGTCAATCCATTAAGGGAAACAACTGAACAGACTGGAGTCCAAAATGACACTCAAAGAAATTAGACTGTTTTCTTCTCTCACCCACTTGTGCCCTTTCCCAAAGCCCAGGGAAACAAAACTGGGGAAGGGAGGCATGGTAGAATGTAAGGCTGCGGAGGAGAGATTAGGGGTGAATCATGAGACTACCGGAATATAATCTGGACTCGCTGATTTGATAACCTGCCTGTGCTACAAGCTTCTCCAACTGGACTATGGGAACTTGGGTTGTTCAAAATTTGACATAGATACTTGCCAAATGCACCAATTACCTATTGTATAGCATAACTGAGTAACTCAATGTTATCTGAAAACACGTGTCATTTATTGTAGAATCCCTTAAAAATAATAAAAAAAAAATAAATTAAAAAAAAAACAAAAAACAACTTATTTGACAAAACCAAGGTGCAATTAAGTAAACATTTCAAGTATTAATCATTATCTACTTGGCAGCCAAGTGTGGCTAGTTCAGTCCCTGCCTCAAATGGCTTCAATCTATAGGACATAATGGTTAAAATACAAGGGCAAGGGCCAGGGCATCAGCTAAATTGGTAGAGAGCTTGCCAGCATGCACAAGGCCCTGGGTTCAAGTCTCAGTACTGCATAAACAGAGCACAGTGGCACATAGTTGTCCTTCCTAGCATCTTAGGAGGTGGAGGCAGGCAGAACAGATCAAGGTTATCACTAACATAGTGGTTCAAAGACAGCCCAGGCACATGAAACTTTATCTCAAAACAGTGAAAACCCACACACACACACAGAAGAGAGAGTGAGAGAAGCTATGGAGAGAGAGGAGAGAGAGAGGGAGAAAAAAAAAAAAGAGAGAGAGAGAAATAGAAGGAAAGGACTGTGGAACATTAACATTAACCAAGTGACATGTTTGTGGTAAAAGAAGTACTTATGAAAAATTAAATTTCTGATGTGTAGAAGTTTAATATAAAGAAACATGAAAAAACACCTGGAGGGGCTGGAGAGATGGCCTAGTGGGTTAAGAGCGCCGCCGCTCTACAGAGGACCCGGGTTCGATCCCTACGCACCCACATTGGCGGCCAAGAACCATTATGAAACTCCAATTCGAGGAGAACTCCAGTTCAGGGGAATCCAACACCCTTTCTTATGACCTCCGTGGCATGCACACAGGGTGCGTTGGCCAAACCTGCATGCAGACAGTACATTGATACACTACGAAATAAAAAATAAATAATAAAGAAATAAATAAATAAAAAACCTGGAAACATGACAAAAAAAATGAAATGAAAATGGAGAGTCCACATTTACCTAAACTAATACAAATTAGTTACTTTGTTGTGCATGTGATATTGTAGATTGTTTTTCCTTTGTAGATACAAAGATTTATCAACACATCAATTCAATCTGAAATTAATCAAAGTTAAAGTGTTCTGATCCACAACTGTCAATTTAACAGAATGGCCCAATGCCTTTCCCAGCTGTCTAGGAAGTAAAGGTCAGTGGTTCTTTCTTATCTTACTATCTGAATGAATTTATGACTATTCTATTCTAATATAAATTCACTCTGGAAACAGCTCAGATTTACTGGTGGGATTTATTATTATAGTATTGCCTAACTCTCTATCCCAAATTGCTTCTCCCCATCCCACCATCCCATATGTAAGCAGTAATTGAACACAATCTTGACAACAGGGAAAAAAAAAAAAAAAAAAAAAAAAAAACAAAAAGCAGACACCCACAGGGGTATTTTTTTTTCAATAAGAGAATACTCTTAAACAAGCAAGAAACAGAATAAAACAGTACCCTCTGGCTTAGCTCAGAATGAAATGTTTCCTCTTGATGCTATACTATGAAATGATAATTACAGCCCAGTATCTGTAAGAATAGCACTTCTTGGGCTGGAGAGATGGCCTAGCGGGTAAGAGCGCCGACCGCTCTTGCAGAGGACCCGGGTTCGATCCCCAGCACCCACATGGCGGCTGAGAACCGTCTGAAACTCCAATTCCAGGGGAACTCCAGCTCCAGGGGAATCCGACACCCACTTCTGACCTCCGCGGCACTGCACGGCACAGGTGCACAGACTTGCATGCAGACAGTACATTTGTACACATACAGAAATAAAAATTAATAAAAAAAAAAAGAATAGCACTTCTTTCGCCGTCCCTACCATGCTAAAAGTTGCTTTTCCCACATACTTCAAACTGTATGATTATTAAAAACTAGTAATTTGGCCTGGTAGGGTAGCGCACGCCTCTAATCCCACCTCTTGGCTGTCAGAGGCAGACAGATCTCCAGGAGTTCAAGGCCAACCTGGTCTACATAGTGAGTTCCAGGAACAGTTGGGACTACAGGGAGACCCTGTCTCAAAAAGACAAAAAAAAAAAAAAAATAGTAATGCCGGGGTTATAGATATGGCTCAACAGTTAAGAGCATTTGCTTCTCTTGCAGAGGACCCAGGTTCAATTCCCAGCACTGAACAGCAGCTAAAAAGCCTAAAAAGCCCCTATAACTCCAGTTGCAGAGGATCCAACACTATCTTCAGGTCTCTGTGGGCAGTGCACACACATGGTACACAAACATACATGCAGGCAAAACACTCATACAAATAAAAACGAATCTTTTTTAAAAAATAGTGCATGAATTAGATTAGTTATTTTTAAAATAATTTAAGGTAGGCAATGGTAGCATACTTTCTAAACCCATCACAGACACATGTGACACTCTATGAGTTTGAGGATAGCCTAGTCTACATAGAAAATTCTAGGCAAGCCAGGGCTACATAGTGAGACCTTGTCCTGTCTCAAAAAATAAGAAATAATATAACTGTTTAGTGAACTTAATAAAGAAAACATTGACAGGCTGGAGGGATGGCTCAGCAGTTAAGAGCACTGATTGCACTTGCAGAGGACCCAGTTCGATTCCCAGCACCCACAAGGTGGCTAAGAACCGTCCTTAGTGCCTGGCATGGTGGCACACACCTTTAATCCCAGCACTCAGGAGGCAGAGGCAGGCAGATCTTTGTGAGTCTAAGGCCAGCCTGGTCTACAGAGTGAGCTCCAGGCCAGCTGGGACTAAGAGAAACCCTGTCTCCAAAATACAAAAACAAAACAAAACAAAAAAGAAAACATTGAGTGACTCCTTAAACACATAGACCAAAACATGTTACCATGCAGATTACAATTCCCTGATACATTTGCTTCCCGTTTTTTTCAGTATTCTTATTCTCAGCAAAAATCAGTATCAAATAGCATTCCTGACTTTACTAACTTAGTGAATGCATATACTGAATAGTGTAATACAAGAACAATTCACTGAACACAAACTTACTTTTCAGCAAAATCTTTACATCTCCATTTTCCTTCTTGATCTCACTCATTACTTTATGCTTCTTTTTTTCTCTCTCTTTTTCCTTATCTTTCTCTTTAATTTTATCTTTGACTTTATCTGAAAGACAAAATAAAATATTTAAAACTATTAAATTAAATGTTATTTTTATCTCCATAAACTTTAATACAATTTCTAGAATTAGAAATACACTAGAAAATTTCCTCTTATTGAACTATCAAAATTTATCACTATATATTTCATTGTAATGATTATTTTTCATTTATTTCATGTCAACCAAAACTTATAAGACTAACTTCAAATCACATAAAATCACCAACTATCTTTACAGGAACAGGTAAGTATAATGGAACAGTTCTAACTCAAATTGGGCATATCTGTGTTGATAACATAAATTAGAAAAACAACTGTGGGAGGCAGAAGCAGGCAGATCTCTGTGAGCTCCAGGCCAGCTAGGGCTACAGGGATTAAAAAAAAANGGGGGGGGGAGGGAGGAAGGGAGGAAGGGAGGGAAAGCAAAAGCAAAAGAACCATTTCCAAAAACCTATACAATGGTGTTTGGTATCTACAGGGTTACTATATGGATTAAATAAAGAGCTTGGCACACATTAAGAATATATAATAGTTCCTTGTGATCTGAAAGCAACTATGCTCTTATACTGTGAATCCCTAAACAGGTTCTAGAATTAACCATTTATTTTCAGACTTTGGAATTTTGGTATATGGGTGGAGGGTATGTATGCATATTTTAGAGTAATATAAGATCAAAATGGAATGGGCCAGGCATGGTGGAGCAAACCTTTAATCCTAGCACTTGGGAGGCAGAGGCAGGTGGATCTTTGTGAGTTCAAGGCCAGCCTGGTCTACAGAGTGAGTTCCAGGACAGCTGGGGCTACAGGGAGACCCTGTCTCAAAAAAAAAAAAAAAATCAAAATGGAAAAATGTGAATCCTGATATATGATTTGGAAATAACATAGTTTGTTTTCAGACAAAATAATTTTAGTATAGGTGTGCCATATATGTGTGCCATATATGTGTGCATGTGTATATATATGTATATATACACATATATACATATATACATATGCACTCATGCCCACAGATATTCACACATGTCTATGCATAATTTAAAATTTTTTAAAGGGTTATTATTACAAAGCCATGTTGAAATCACATGAACTGTAAAATACCTTGTAAAACAATAGATTTTACACAGTATGTTCATACTGTATAATCCCTTTTATTTATTTTTAATTTTATTTATTTTTGTATGTGTATGAATGTACTGTCTACATGTAGGTTGGTGCACCCATGTCATGCAATGCCTTGGAGGTCAGAAGAGGGTGTCAGATTCCCCTGGAACTGGAGTTAAAGACGGTTCTCAGCCGCCATGTGGGTGCTGGGGATCGAACCCGGGTCCTCTGCAAGAGCAGTAGGCACTCTTAACTGGTAGGCCATCTCTCCAGCCCCATGTATAATCCCTTTTAAAAATCATTCTCCTTTTGCTGGGTGGTGCATGCCTTTAATCCCAGAACTTGGGAGGCAGAGGCAGGTGGATCTCTTTGAATTCAAGACCAGCCTGGTCTACAGAGCAAGCTCCAGGCCAGCTGGGACTAAAGGGAGACCCTGGTCTCAAAAATACCAAAAAATAAAAAATAAAATCATTCTCCTTTCTTTTCTTCAAATATTACCCTAATCTAAGCAACAATCACATCAGATGAGTCAACCAGAACTCTAGCAATTTTGCATTCACTTTTTAAGGTTTCAAAATCTAGTGTATTATTTTATACTTAGGACACATCTTGATTTGAAGCAGCTCCACATGAAGTATTTAATAGCCATATAAGATTGTCTACCACACTGTAAAGCATACTCTAAACTACTTACTATCTAAATTCTTTTAAAACATCTAAAAGATTTAAGCTTAATTCATAAATTAATAAAAAAATTTACTCAATATTATTTTTACCTACTGAACTGGCAAAATGCTTTCCAAGTATCAATACCACAACCAGAAGACAGACTTAAAAGGCTATCAAAACAGAGATTCAGGGGGCTGGAGAGATAGCCTAGCGGTTAAGAGCACCGATTGCTCTTGCAGAGGACCCAGGTTCAATCCCCAGCACCCACATGGTGGCTAAGAACCGTCTGCAACTCCAATTCCAGGAGAACTCCAGTTCCAGGGGAATCCGAGACCCTCTTCTGAACTCTGCGGCATTGCACGACACGGGTGCACAGACCTACATGCAGACAGTACACTCATACACATACAAAAATAAATAAAATTTAAAAAAAAAAAAAGAAAAAAAAAAGAGTGCTGACTGCTTTTGCAGAGGGGTTCAATTCCTAGCACTCAAAAAAAACAGAGATTCATTGGCTTAACAAAGATACAATGATATATGGAAGAATTAGGGATGAGATATGAATAAGCTAACTTCTTCTTTAGCCTCCCCAGCATCTGGTAACCACCATTCTAATCTCAAATCCTATGATCAACATGTTTTAGATTCCAGACTTATAGTAAGATTACATATTTGTCTTCCTGTGCTTAGTTCCCTTAATAGAATCTTATATTTTTATACATGTTGTCCTGAGTAATGTGACTTATGCCTTTCCTATAACTAATCTCTCTCAATCTCTCTCTCTCTCTCTCTCTCTCTCTCTCTCTCTCTCTCTCTCTCTGCGTGTGTGTGTGTGTGTGTGTGTGTGTGTATACACATGGCTTTTTCCTACTCATCAGTTGATAGGCATTCAGATTGTTGCCATGTGTCAGTTATTATGGATAGTGCAGAAGTCTCTTCAAACATGTTGTTTCATTTCCCTGGCATATAACCAGCACCAGGACTGGTGGATTACACAGTTTAGTTTTAACATTTAAGTTTTATTTTTACTTATTTTGTGTGTTTGATGGAGGCGAGGTATGCCGTATCATGCATGTAGAGGTCAGAAAACAACTTTGTAGAAGGTCAGTTCTCTCCTTAAACCTTTATGTGAGTTCTGGAGACTGAACTCAACTCATAAGGCTTGTGTGGTGAGCACCTTTACAATTGTGTATAACTATAACAATTGTGTGTAACTATATTGCCTATATTTTGTCTTTTTGAGACAGGGTTCTCCTTATAGCCCCAGCTGGCCTGGAACTCACTCTGTAGACCAGGCTGGCCTTGAACTCACAGAGATCTGCCTGCCTCTGCCTCCAGAGTCCTGGGATTAAAGGCATGCACCACCACACCCGGCTTAAAGACGGTTCTTGGCCGCCATGGGGTGCTGTGAATTGAACCCAGGTCCTCTGTAAGAACAGTCGGTGTGCTTAACCACTGAGCCATCTCTCTCCAGCCCCTGGAGTCCTTTTCCTAAAGAAGACCAGAGCTTCCTCGCTGGACTGCCATCAGCTGCCAATATTTCCTCAGCCAAGGTTGGGCTCTGTTACCCATTTCTGGAGTTCTGTGCTGGGTTTTTGTCCAGCTGAGCTTGCATGGGTCTTATGCATGCTGATACCAATGCTGTAGGTTCATATAAACAGGAGTTGTAGGATTCATTTCTGTTTGGTCTTCCATTACCTCCCTGACTCTTACAATCTTTCCGCCCCCTCTTTCAAAATGCTCCCTAAGCTCTGGGTGGCTGAAGTTGAATATAGGCAACCTGTCCATGTAACCACACTCTGTAGACTGCTAATCTTCACAATTTGGCTATTCAGGCCCTTTTGAGTTCCTGGTCTTCTGCTGCATGGAGGAACTTCCTTAACAAGAGTTAAGAGGTAGTTAGTTAATGCCTTCTTGGGTCCCTGTTCTATGATGCTTGGGACTTATATGTAGAGGATGCATTGTAGATGTGCTGCCTGGGCATAAGCCATTCACAAACCCTGTCTCTGTGTGTCCAGTTGTGGGACTCTGTACTATTCTCATCTGGTGCAAAAGAAGCTTCTTTTCTGAGTGGTTTCTAGAACATTTGTAAATATAAGGATACTTCTTTTGTAGTTAGTAAGATGTTACCTTAGCCGAGGGCTGTGTCAACCTTAGGGATTTCTCTAAGATCTATGACCTCTCCAGTTGTGTCCATCTGGCTATGTTTACAGTGCCACACATGAGTTTCCTCCCAGTGTCGTATGCCATGCTGGTCATTGATGCAGATATTTGGTCTTGAGGCTGATGTTGGACCACTGATGAATGTTCTCCCTTAGTGGCTTGCATAGTCGTCTCCAAAGTTATGAGAGCTAGCCTCCATCTCCATTGCTCAAGATCCAGTCTCCAAAATACATTCTGTCTTCAACAATAGGGTCTTACCTTCAGATTCTGGGAAGCAATCAAGGGCTGTGGCAAGAGCCCGATTAATTTTGGGAGTTTCTTGGACTACTCTGCTAACAACTAATAGGAATGTTTCCCCAGTCTGGTACTGTTTCATGTTATGCAGCCTTCATCTTTGCATATGGAGTCATGTAGAATTATTATATGTGTATAATTTGTCAATAGATTGTTAGACTAATATGATTCTCCCAGGTTTTTTATCTCAGCAAGGCATTATTTACCTCTCCTCTCTCCCTTTCCCTGTTTGTTGCTAAAGCTTTCAGTCACTATACATTCTTGCAGCTAAAAACTCAAATAAGGGGCTGGAGAGATGGCCTAGTAGTTAAGAGCGCCAACTGCTCTTGCAGAGGACCCAGGTTCAATCCCCAGCACCCACATGGCAGCTGAGAACCATCTTTAACTCCAGTTCCAGGGGAATCCAACATCCTCTTCTGACCTCTGAGGCATTGCACTACACAGGTGCACAAACCTACATGTAGTCAGTACACTCATACACATAAAAGATAAATAAATAAAAATTTTTTTAAAGTTAGATACTGGGTAGACATACACAGTCATTTATCCAAAATGTGAAGAAGAAACCTGGTGGGGATACCATACCATCTGTTGTTCTTACAGTAAGAATGAGGGAGCATTTTATTACACTGGCCCTGAGTCAGATCACCTAATGGCTTCTATAAGGGATTTATTTATTTTATTTATTTATTTTTATTTTTAAATTTTATTTATTTATTTTTGTCTTTTGAGACAGGGTCTCCCTGGTAGCCCCAGCTTGTCCTGGAAACTCACTCTGTAGCACCAGGCTGGCCTTGAACTCACCAAGATCCCCTGCCTCTGCCTCCCAAGTGCTGTATGAATGTACTGTCTGCATGTAGGTTGGTGCACCCGTGTCATGCAGTGCCATGGAGGTCAGGAAAGGGCATCGGTTCCCCTGGAACTGGAGTTAAAGATTTTTGCTTTTTTTTTTGGGTGCTGGGGATTGAACCTGGGTCCTCTGCAAGAGCAGTTGGCGCTCTTAACTACTAGGCATCTCTCCAGCCCCTTATTTGAGTTTTTAGCTGCAAGAATGTATAGTGACTGAAAGCTTTAGCAACAAACAGGGAAAAGGGAGAGAGGGAGAGGAAAATAATGCCTTGCTGAGATAAAAAAACCTTGGAGAATCATATTAAGTCTAAACAATCTATTGACAAATTATACACATATAATAATTCTACATGACTCCATATGCAAAGATGAGGTTGCATAACATGAAACAGTACCAGACTGGGGAAACATTCCTATTAGTTGTTAGCAGAGTAGTCCAAGAAACTCCCAAAATTAATCGGGCTCTTGCCACAGCCCTTTGATGTTCCCAGAATCTGAAGGTAAGGCCCTAATTTGTTGAAGACAGAATGTATTTTTGGGAGACTGGATCTTGAGCAATGGAGATTGAGAGCTAGCTCTCTAACTTTGGGAGACATATATGCAAGCCACTAAGGGAGAACATTCATCAGTGGTCCAACATAGCCTCAAGACCAAATATCTGCATCAATGCCAGCATGGCATATAAACGACACTGGGAAGGAAACTCATGTGTGGCACTGTAAACATAGCCAGATGACACAACTGGAGAGGTCATAGATCTTAGAGAAATCCCTAAGGTTGACACAGCCCTCGGCTAAGGTAACATCTTACTAACTACAAAAGAAGTATCCTTATATTACAAATGTTCTATAAACCACTCAGAAAAAGAAGCTTCTTTGCACCAGATTGAGAATAGTTACAGAGTCCCACAACTGGGACACACAGAGACAGGGTTTGTGAATGGCTTATGCCCAGGCAGCACATCTACAATGCTCCTTCTACATATAAGTCCCAAGCATCATAGAAACAGGGACCCAAGAAGGCATTAACTAACTACCTCTTAACTCTTGTTAAGGAAGTTCCTCCATGCAGCAGAAGACCAGGAACTCAAAAAGGGCCTGAATAGCCAAATTGTGAAGATTAGCATCTACAGAGTGGGTTCCATAGGACAGGTTGCCTATATTCAACTTCAGCCACCCAGAGCTTAGGGAGCATTTTGAAAGAGGGCGGCGGGAAAGATGTGTAAGAGTCAGGGAGGTAATGGAAGACCAAACAGAAATGAATTAACACAACTCCTGTTATATGAACCTAGCAGCATTGGTTATCAGCATGCATAAGACCCATGCAAGCTCAGCTGGACAAAAACCCAGCACAGAACTCCAGAAATGGGAAACAGAGCCCAACCTTGGCTAAAAGGTAGGAAGTATATGGCAGCGATGTGTCAGCGAGGAAGACCTGGCCTTCTTAGGAAAAGGACTCCAGGGGCTGGGAGAGAGATGGCTCAGGGTTAAGCACACCGACTGTTCTTACAGAGGACCTGGGTTCAATTCACAGCACCCCATGGGGCCAAGAACCTCTTTAAGCCGGTGTGGTGGTGCATGCCCTTAATCCCAGGACTTGGAGGCAGCAGGCAGGCAGATCTCTGTGAGTTCAAAGGCCCAGCCTGGTCTACAGAGTGAGTTCCAGGCCAGCTGGGGGCTATAAGGAGAACCCTGTCTCAAAAAGACAAAAATATAGGCAATATAGTTACACACAATTGTTATAGTTATACACAATTGTAAAGGTGCTCACCACACAAGCCTTATGAGTTGAGTTCAGTCTCCAAACTCACATTAAAAGGTTTAAGGAGAAACTGACCTTCTACAAAGTTGTTTCTCTGACCTCTACCATGCTGATATCGGCATACCTCGCGCCCTCCATCCAAACACACAAAATAAAGTAAAAATAAAACTTAAAATGTTAAAACTAAATGTGTAAATCCACCAGGTCCTGGTGCTGGTTATATCCAGGGAAATGAAACAACATGTTTGAAGAGACTCTGCAGCTCATCCATAATAACTGCACACATGGCAACAATCTGAATGCCTATCAACTGATAGTATGGAGATAGGCAAATTAGTAGTGATACACCAGCGAGCACCAGTCGACAGCAGACACAACACACACACCACAACACCACCAGAGAGTGGAGAGAGAGAGAGAGAGAGAGAGGAGGAGAGGAGAGAGAAGATTGAGAGAGATTAGTTATAGGAAAGGCATAAGTCACATTACTCAGGACAACATGTATAAAAATATAAGATTCTATTAAGGGAACTAAGCACAGGAAGACAAATATGTAATCTTACTATAAGTCTGGAATCTAAAACATGTGATCATAGGATTTGAGTTAGAATGTGGTTACCAGATGCTGGGAGGCTAAAGAGAGTAGCTGTACAAAAACCTGTACCCCTACTGATTTGGGACTGTGGGTTTGGGCAAAACAGTCTATAGATTGGTTTTGCCGGAGGATACTTACTCATGATTATCACTTATAGCTAAAAAAATGAAAAAATAAACCTGAAAGATGCAGGAATATGGCAGAATACATGATCTGGGATGGCGGTGGGGGTGGGGGGGAAGGAAAGGAAATATTCCTGATCTAATGAAAATGTTAATGTTAAAATAATAAAAATTAGAAAAAAAAAAATGCAAAAAAAAAAAAAAAAAAAAAAAAAAAAAAAAAAAATAAGAAGAAGGTAGCTTATTCATATATCTCATCCCTAATTCTTCCATATATCATTGTATCTTTGTTAAGCCAATGAATCTCTGTTTTTTTGAGTGCTAGGAATTTGAACCCCTCTGCAAAAGCCAGTCAGCACTCTTTTTTTTTTCTTTTTTTTTTTTAAAATTTTATTTATTTTTGTATGTGTATGAGTGTTACTGTCTGCATGTAGGTCTGTGCACCCGGTCGTGCAATGCCGCGAGTTCAGAAGGAGTCTCGGATTTCCCTGGAACTGGAGTTCTCCTGGGAATTGGAGTGCAGACGGTTCTAGCCACCATGTGGGTGCTGGGGATTGGAACCTGGGTCCTCTGCAAGAGCAATCGGTGCTCTCTTAACCGCTAGGCTATCTCTCCAGCCCCCTGAATCTCTGTTTGATAGCCTTTTAAGTCTGTCTTCTGGTTGTGGTATTGATACTTGGAAAGCATTTTGCCAGTTCAGTAGGTAAAAATAATATTGAGTAAATTTTTTTATTATTTTAGAATTAAGCTTAAATCTTTTAGATGTTTTAAAAGAATTTAGATAGTAAGTAGTTTAGAGTATGCTTTACAGTGTGGTAGACAATCTTATATGGCTATTAAATACTTCATGTGGAGCTGCTTCAAATCAAGATGTGTCCTAAGTATAAAATAATACACTAGATTTTGAAACCTTAAAAAGTGAATGCAAAATTGCTAGAGTTCTGGTTGACTCATCTGATGTGATTGTTGCTTAGATTAGGGTAATATTTGTAAGAAAAGAAAGGAGAATTGATTTTTATTTTTTATTTTTTTTTGGTATATTTTTGAGACCAGCGGGTCTCCTTTAGTCCCAGCTGGCCTGGAGCTTGCTCTGTAGACCAGGCGGTCTTGAATTCAAAGAGATCCACCTGCCTCTCCTCCCAAGTTCTGGGATTTAAACCATGCCACCACAGCAAAAGGAGAATGATTTTTAAAAGGGATTATACATGGGGCTGGAGAGATGGCCCCTACCAGTTAAGAGTCCTAACTGCTCTTGCAGAGGACCCCGTGGTCGAATCCCCAGCACCCACATGGGCGGCTTGGAAGAACCGTCTTTAACTTCCACGTTCCAGGGGAATCTGACCACCTCTCTTCTGACCTCTAGGCATTGCATGACATGGGGCACAAACCTACATTAGACAGTACATTCATACACATACAAAAATACATAAAGATTAAAAATAAATAAAAGGGATTATACAGTATGAACATACTGTGTAAAATCTATTGTTTTACAAGGTATTTTACAGTTCATGTGATTTCAACATGGCTTTGTAATAATAACCCTTTAAAAATTTTTTAAATTATTGCATAGACATGTGTGAATATCTGTGGGCATGAGTGCATATGTATTATATCTATATATGTGTGTACATATATATTACATATATGTATACACATGCACACATATATGGTCACACATATATGGCACACCTATTACAAAATTTTTTGTCTGAAAACAAAACTATGTTATTTCCAAATCATTATATCAGGATTCACATTTTTCCATTTTGATTTTTTTTTTTTTTTTTTGAGACCAGGGGTCTCCCTGTACCCCCAGCTGTCCTGGAACTCACTCTGTAGACCAGGCTGGCCTTGAACTCACAAAAGATCACCTGCCTCTGCCTCCCAAGTGGCTAGGATAAAGGTCTGCTCCAACCATGCCTGGCCCATTCCAGTTGAATCTTATAATTACCTCAAAATTAATGCATACATACCCCTCCACCCATATACCAAAATTCCAAAGTACTGAAAAAAAAATAATAAAAAAAACATGACACAAGAGCATAGTTGCTTTCAGATCACAAGAGAACTATTATATATTCTTAATGTGTGCCAAGCTCTTTATTTAATCCATATAGTAACCCTGTAGATACCAAACACCATTGTATAGGTTTTTGGAAATGGTTCTTCTTCTTTGCTTCCCTCCCTTTCCTCCCTTCCCCCTCCCTCCCCCCCCTTTTTTTTTTTTTTAATCCCTGTAGCCCTAGCTGGCCTGGAGCTCACAGGATCTGCCTGTCTGCCCTCCACAGTTGTTTTTCTAATTTATGTTATCAACACAGATATGCCCAATTTGAGTTAGAACTGTTCCATTATACTTACCTGTTCCTGTAAAGATAGTTTGGTTGATTTTATGTGATTTGAAGTTAGTCTTATAAAGTTTTTGTGGTTGACATGAAAAAAATGAAAAATAATCATTACAATGAAATATATAGTGATAAATTTTGATAGTTCAATAAGAGGAAATTTTCTAGTGTATTTCTAATTCTAGAAATTGTATTAAAGTTTATGGAGATAAAAATAACATTTAAATTTAATAGTTTTAAATATTTTATTTTGTCTTCAGATAAAGTAAAATAAAATTAAAAGAGAAAGATAAGGAAAAAAGAGAGAGAAAAAAAAGAAGCATAAAGTAATGAGTGAGATCAAGAAGGAAAATGGAAGATGTAAAGGATTTTTGCTGAAAAGTAAGTTTGTGTTCAGTGAATTGTTCTTGTATTACACTATTCAGTATATGCATTCACTAAGTTAGTAAAGTCAGGAATGCTATTTGATACTGATTTTTGCTGAGAATAAGAATACTGAAAAAAACGAGAAGCAAATGTATCAGGGAATTGTAATCTGCATGGTAACATGTTTTGGTCTATGTGTTTAAGGAGTCACTCAATGTTTTCTTTTTTGTTTGTTTGTTTTTGTATTTGGAGACAGTGGTTTCTCTTAGTCCCAGCTGGCCTGGAAGCTCGACTCTGTAGGACCAGGCTGGCCTTGGACTCACAAAGATCGCCTGCCTCTGCCTCCTGAGTGCTGGGATTAAAGTGGGCTGGTGCCACCATGCCAGGCACTAGGACGGTTCTCTGCCACCTGTGGGTGCTGGGAATCGAACTGGGTCCTCTGCAAGTGCAATCAGTGCTCTTAAACTCGCTGGAGCCAGTCCCTCCAGCCTTCAATACAATATTTTTTTCTTAAAGTAAAATTATTTATTTCTTAGTTTTTTGAGACAGGACAAGGTCTCACTATGTAGGCCCTGGCTCTGCCTAGAATTTTCTATATGTAGACTAGGGCTATCCTCAAACTCATAGAGTGTACATGTGTCTGTGATGGGTTTAGAAAGTATGCTACCATTGCCTACCTTAAATTTTTAAAAATATAATCTAATTCATGCACTATTTTTTTAAAAAAGATTTCGTTTTTATTTGTATGAGTGTTTTGGCCTTGCATGTATGTTTGTGTACCATGGTGCGTTGCACTGCCCCCACAGAGACCTGTAAGATTAGTGTTGGAATCCTCCTGCAACTGGAGTTATAGGGGCTTTTTAGGCTTTTTAGCTGCTGTTCAGTGCTGGGAATTGAACCTGGGGTCCTCTGCAAGAGAAGCAAATGCTCTAACTGTTTGAGCCATATCTATAAACCCCGGCATTACTATTTTTTTTTTTTTTTGTCTTTTTAGACAGGGTCTCCTGTATATCCCCAACTGTTCCTGGAACTCACTATGTAGACCAGGTTGGCCTTGAACTCCTGGAGATCTGTCTGCCTCTGACAGCCAAGAGGTGGGATTAGGAGGCGTGCGCATACCCTACCAGGCCAAATTACTAGTTTTTAATAATCATACAGTTTGAAGTATGTGGGAAAAAGCAACTTTTTAGCATGGTAGGGACGGCGAACAGAGCTGCTTATTCTTTTTTTTTTTATAATTTTTATTTCTGTATGTGTACAAATGACTGTCTGCATGCAAGTCTGCCTGCAACTTTGCCCTGTAGGTGCCGCGGAGGTCAGAAGTGGGTGTCGGATTCCCCTGGAGCTGGATTCCCCTGGAATTGGAGTTTCAGACGGTTCTCGCCGCATGTGTGGTGCTGGGGATCGAACCCGGGTCCTCTGCAAGAGCGGTCGGGCTCTTACCCGCTAGGCCATCTCTCCAGCACCAAGAAGTGCTATTCTTACAGATACTGGGCTGTAATTATCATTTCATAGTATAGCATCAAGAGGAAACATTTCATTCTGAGCTAAGCCAGAGGGTACTGTTTTATTCTGTTTCTTGCTTGTTTAAGAGTATTCTCTTATTGAAAAAAAAAATACCCTCTTGGTGTCCTGCTTTTTTTTTTTTTTTTTTTTTCCCTGTTGTCAGATTGTGTTCAATTACTGCTTACATATGGGATGGTGGGATGGGGAGAAGCAATTTGGGATAGAGAGTTAGGCAATACTATAATAATAAATCCCACCAGTAAATCTGAGCTGTTTCCAGAGTGAATTTATATTAGAATAGAATAGTCATAAATTCATTCAGATAGTAAGATAAGAAAGAACCACTGACCTTTACTTCCTAGACAGCTGGGAAAGGCATTGGGCCATTCTGTTAAATTGACAGTTGTGGATCAGAACACTTTAACTTTGATTAATTTCAGATTGAATTGATGTGTTGATAAATCTTTGTATCTACAAAGGAAAAACAATCTACAATATCACATGCACAACAAAGTAACTAATTTGTTATTAGTTTAGGTAAATGTGGACTCCCATTTTTCATTTCATTTTTTGTCATGTTTCAGGTTTTTTTATTTATTTATTTATTTATTTATTTATTTTTTTTATTTCTGTATTGTATCAATGTTACTTTCTGCATGCAGGTTTGGGCACCCTGTCGTGGCATTGCCACGGAGGTCAGAAGAAGGATGTTGGGATCCCCTGGAACTTGGAGTTCTCCTCGAATTGGAAGTTTCATATGGTTCTTGGCCGCCATGTGGGTGCTAGGGATCGAACCCGGGTCCTCTGTAAGAGCGGTCGGCGCTCTTAACCACTAGGCCATCTCTCCAGCCCCTCCAGGTGTTTTTCATGTTTCTTTATATATTAAACTTCTACAAATCAGAATTTAATTTTCTATAGTACTTCTTTTACCACAAACATGTCTACTTGGTTAATGTTAATGTTCTCAGTCCTTTCCTTCTATTTCTCTCTCTCTCTCTCTCTCTCTCTCTCTCTCTCTCTCTTCTCTCTCTCTCTCGATATTCGTACTCTATTAACTTGTGAATCTGTGTGTGGTTAAACTCACAAATTGCTTTTGAGATAAAAGTTTCATGTGTCCTGGGCTGGCTTTGAACTCACTATGTAGTGATAACCTTGATTCTGTTGCCTCCACCTCCTAAGTGCTAGGAAGGACAACTATGTGCCACTGTGCTCTGTTTATGCAGTACTGAGACTTGAACCCAGGGCCTTGTGCATGCTAGGCAAGCTCTCTACCAATTTAGCTGATGCCCTGGCCCTTGCCCTTGTATTTTAACCATTATGTCTAATTAGATTGTAAGCCATTGAGGCAGGGACTGAATCTAGCCACACTTGTGCTGCCCAGTAGATAATGATTAATACTTGAAATGTTTACTTAATTGCACCTTGGTTTTGTCAAATAAGTTGTTTTTTGTTTTTATTTTAAATTTATTTTTTTTATTTTTAAGGATTCTTAGAATATATATGACGACACTGTTTGCAGATTAACATTGGCATGTTACTCAGTATGTCACATACAATTAAGTAATTGGTGCATTTGGTGCAAGTGATCTATGTCCAAATTATTGAACAACCCAAGTTTCCCATTAGTCCCAGCTTGGAGAAGCTTGTATGCACAGGCATGGTGATCAATCAGGTAGTCCAGGATTATATTCCTGTAGTTCTGATGATTCACCCCTATCTCTTCCGCAGCCCTTACATTCTAACCATGCCTTCCTCTTCCGCAGTTTGTTTTCCCTGGGCTTTGGGAAAGGGGCACAATAGTGAGTTGAGAAGAAAACAGTCTTAATTTCTTTGGAGTGTCACTTTTGGACTCCAGTCTGTTAAGTTGTTTCTCCTTCATGGTTGATGAAGCTTTTCCAGTGTTACCCTTTTCAGTCATACTAACACAAAGCACAAGCTATTGGATGTAAGGCATTTAAGCAGTACCAATTATTATGTCAAGCTAAGCTATGAGCCATAGACACAGATGCTTGGATGGTAGCTAATTCGCAAACTGTGGTTTCATCTATAAAGGGTGATTAAGTTTTCTTATTGTGGCTTATAACATCCCCTAACCACTAGAGAGGACATAAGCTGTCGTGGCACGCCATTATGTTATTCCTCTCAGAGATAGGCAATAGCCAAATTTTGGGATATATATAGACCTTGCTGCCACTGTTGCACCGTATTCTCCGAGGCTGTTGAGGTGTAGCTTTGATATTGTGGAGATTTCTTGCTTGTCTCAGAGGAGGACCCAATATTTTGCTTGTATTGCTTTAGTGGCTCTTGGTAACGCTCTCTAGCATTTCAGAGGCCAGGTGTACGCGAGCAAGTTGATCCGTCTCATAACATTTTCAATTGCTCACACCACGGTTCTTCGACAACAGGGACTTACTGGCCATTTCTCCTTGCAGATATCCCATTATTTAGGGCAAAAGCGTTTATAATTTGGAGGGGGGCGCGGTTTGATCCCCTAGCCAATTCATCTCCTTAGCAGAATAATCATTTGCTGATGTCGAGCTTTCCTGTAGTAATATAATTTGCTTAATTACACAAACTTATTAAACAACTTTACTATTGAATTTCTAGCTCTGATAGAGAAATATCCTTTCACAGTTCCTATTCCTATCAATCAATAATCATGCCTGTTTGTATAGGAAATTACCACTGTAATAAGTTTTTTAATTGGCTTGGTCCAAATATTTGTTTTTTCTTTAAATATTTTTATTATTTATGTGTATGAGTAATTATGCCTGCTTGTATGTAAGTGGACCCATGTGTTGTATAATCCCCACGGCATTCAGAAGAAAGGATATTAGATTCCCCTATGAACTGGAGTTATAGGAGTGCTAGGCTACCATGTGGGTGCTGGGAATCGAACTTTGGTCCTCTGCGGCAGTTGCTCTTAACTAACTGAGCCATCTCTCCACGCCTGTTTTCTTACTTTGAATGTGAAGTGATACACATTTGTGTTATTGGAGAAACAATCTGTGACCTAGGAATACTTAAGCTCATATGTTCTTCATTGACTACTAGATTCCTAACATACCATTAATGTGAACTACATCAATATAGAGATTATAATTACTACAAAATAAATAGCCCATTCAATCATGTATTTTTCTAAGAATATACAATAATGACCTTGACTTTGAAATAGATGGAAAATTTAGGAGTCAGTTTGAATTGATTAAAGGTGAAAACTAATGGAGCAAACAGAAAAAAAGAAATAATTTGTTACTTCTGGATGACAGGAAAAAATTTTAATGTTAGAATGGAGTTAGAGTAGAATTTATTGCTTTTCAGTGCTGTGAAGCTGGTGAGTGGAAGTGTAGAGCAAGTGCTGAGAATATTGACTGGTTTGCAGATACTCAGCAAGCGGATTAAGGAGCTTTCAGACTTTGTTTTTAAAGGTTTATATTTTTTAATATTTGAGACAGGTCTACCTATAGATCCCAGCTTGGCTGGAACTCCACTCTGTAGACCAGGCTGACCTTGAAACTTGCATTAGAGTGAGGTTCCACCTGCCTCTGCCTCCGGGTAGCTAGGATTAAAGGGTGTGCCACGAAGCCCATCTTTTCTTTTTTTTTTTTTGTCTTTTTCGAAGATAGGGTCTCCCTGTATAGCCCCAGCTGTCCTGGAACTCGCTCTGTTAGGACAGGCTGGCCTTGAACTCACAAAGATCTGCCTGCTCTGCCTCCGGAGCTGCTAGGATTAAAGTCGTGTGCCCACCACGCCTGGCGAAGCCGTCTTAAAGACAGTTCTTGCTGGGCGGTCGGTGTGCGTCTTTATCCTAGCACTTGGAGGCAGAGGCAGGTGGATCTGTGGTAGTGAGTCTACAGTGTAGAGTCCACGGACAGCTGAGGCTACAAGGGAGACCCTGTCTCGAGAAAGACCAAAAAAAAAAAAAAAAAAAAAGACAGTGCTTAGCCACCATGTGGGATGCAAAGAAAATCGAACCCAGGTCCCTCTGAAGAGCGATTAGGTTACTTCTTAACTGCGAGCCATTCTCGTCAAGCCATTGAAAAAATTAAATTTTGTGATCAAAAAAGTACAAAAAACTGTCTTCCCTTTTTGGTGTGTAATGTATAGATAATTAAATGAGTGAAAACATGATTCGTTTGGAAAAGCTACTCTAGTCCCCATTTTAAGAACCAAGTAAGTGTTGGCTGTTGTTAATCCAACTTATTTAGCATTGCGCCATGGTCAGGGAACAGCGTCCTCTGCTGTGGGTGTTCTGGAGCAATGAGATAGTCAGCTTGTTAGAGGCAAGATCCTAATATTAGTCCATTGTGTCTCATTTTTTTCCTTTTTGCTTTTGAGCTTTTTCTTTTCTCCTTACAGATTTTTTTTCTTTTAATATGCTTGTTGATGTTCAAGCTGTCAATACATATAAGCATTTTGAAAATATAAAAATTTACCAACTCTTTATTCCACACTAAATCTCATTTTCTTTTAGTTTTTTTTTTAAAAGTTTGATTGAGCATGTTGCTCATACCTGTAATTGTAGCATGCAGGAGACTGAAGCCTGAGGATTGAAAGTTCCAGGCCACCTTGGGATTACATAATGAATTCCAGGTTCAGCCTAGGTTACCATAGTCCCAAGACATGACTAAAAGAAAGAAAAAAAAATTTAAATTGTAATTCAAGTTTCGTATGACTATGTGTACGTGTGTGTTTGCCCATCCATGTCTGTTTTCCTAGCCACCTTTTATTTTTAGTTATACATAATTTTGAGGAGTTGTCTAGGTGGTTCCTTTAGACAATAATTACGATTCTTTCTGTTCTAAGTACTTTTCAGGTTCTTTTATGTATCTGAATTACTGGGTTTTGTTATTAACAGAATGATTAGGGTTTGGAGTAAATGTGAACTTATTAATACTTTTTAAGGTAAGAGAAGAGCATTGATTTATTAAAAATGATCTTATTTTGCTTAAGACATTTTAGAATTTTTTACATACGCATCTAATGTATTTTATACATACAGACAGGAAATGAGTGAGAGATTATACAAGGCTCTTAAAATTTCTCAGTGAAAGCTAGCTTGGTTTAATGTAAAGAATGCATTTTACCTGTTCTTTGGGGGTTCCCAAACCTCCCTTCAGGTTCTCTGATATGCTAGGAGAACTCACAGGGCTCAGCAATATAGTATTCTCATGCTCTGATTTGGTATCATAACAGTATACAAGGTAAAATCAGCCAGAGAAAAAGTGCATGGGATACTATGTATAGGATAAGCAAGCCTAAGTTCTAAGAGTCCTCTCTCCGGGGCTGGAGAGATGGCCTTAGTGATGAGGAGCGGCTTTGACCGCTCTTGCCAGAGGACCTGAGTTCATCCCCAACACCCACAAAAAAAAAAAAAAAAACGCTGAAAAAAAAAAAAAAAAAACTCCAATTCCAGGAGAACTCCAGTCTCCAGGGGGTCCGAGACCCTCTTCTGACCTCTGCGGCATCTGCACAACACGGCCGTTGCACATGACTTGCATGCAGACAGTACATTCATGCACATAGAGAAATAAATAAAATTTATTAAAAAAAAAAAAAGGAGCCCTCTCTCAGATGAATCACACAGCGGGTACTGAATTCAGTAGTAAATTGTGACAATATATGTGAAATGCTCTCTACTAGGGAAGCTCATTAGAGTCCCAGGGTTTTGTTTTGAGTTGGGGACATTGATACCATCTGTTGGACCAAAATTCTGGATTTCTTGAAGGAAAACGAGTATTCATGCATGATAGACAGTATTATTTTTAAATTTTATTTAATTTATGCGTATGAATGACTGTTCCTGCATGTAGGTTTGTGACCCGTGTCGTGCAGTGCCGCGGAGATCAGAAGGGGGTGTCGTGATTCCCCTGAACTGGAGTTACTGATGACAGTTCTCAGCTGCCATTGGTGCTGGGGATTGATCCTGGGTCCTTCTTGCAAGAGCAGTCCGGTGCTTCTTTACTTGCTAGGCCATCTCTCCAGCCCTAAGCATATTTTTGTACAAATACAAACAGTGAAGCACTGTAACCAATGCTAGCATGGGACAATTTTTATAAGCACTCATTTCTTTTTTTTTTAATACTTTTATGTGTAGAGTGGGTTATGAGCCCCTATAAGCACTCATTTCTAAAGTTCGCAGTCTCAGGTATATTTTCTACACACTGTCCTTCAGTGTTTACCAAGAGTGCCAGATGAATTTAGCTCCTTGATGCCTGATGTAAGAGTCTCTTACTGATTTCTTAATAGTTTTCATTGAAAAAAAAATTTATTTATTTTATGTGTGTGAGTGTATTGGCCAGGATGTATGCTTAAGTGGCTTTTCCTGTGTCATGCAGTACTCATGGAAGATAGAAGAGGATGTTGGGGGCTGGAGAGATGGGCCTAGTGGTTAAGAGCACTGACTTGCTCTTGCAGAGGGACCCAGGTTGATTCCCCAGCACCCACATGGAGCCTAGAAACCATCTTTAACTCCAGTCCCAGGGGGAATCCAACGGCCCTCTTCTGACCTCCAGCCCATTGCACGACACGGGTCACAAACCTACATGCAGACCAGTACATTCATACACATAAAAATTAAAATAAAAAAAAAAAAAAAGAAGAGTATGTTGGATCCCTTGAACTGGAATTACAGGTTGGTTGTTAGCTGCCCATGTGCGGTACTTAGGATTTCAACCCAGGTCTTCTATAGTACTACAACTAGTAGTACTCTTAACCTCTGAGTTATCCCTCCACCCCCTAGTTTTCATTTTTAAGTTGTTGACTGTTATAATACTTTATTCATCTTTACTACTTATGAATAGACTAAATGTGTCTATTTTCATTTCAAAGTACTGGGCTGGATTTAAGAGTAGTTTCTATTTTTAAGTTTTTAAAATAAGGGGTGCTAGGAGAGATGGCTCGGTGGTTTTAAGAGCACTGACTGCTCTTATTGCAGAGGACCTGGGTTCAATTCCCAGCACCCACATGGTGGATAAGAACCGTCTTTAAGCTGGGGTGTGGTGGCGCATGCAGCCTCGGGAGGCAGAGGCAGGCGCAATCTCTGTGAGTTCCAGGCCAGCCTGGTCTACAGGGTAGTTCCAGCCCAGCTGGGTATTACAAGGGGAAACACTGTCTCAAAAAAACACCAAAAAAAAACCCCCCAAAAACTAAAAAACATAAACAAAACCCCAAAAAAGTGTTAAGTATGAATGTAAGGTTTTAAAAGCATTTTGATGGAATGAGCTTTTGCTTATTTCAAAACAATTTTAATTTGTCAATTACACCTGTTTCCACCATACCCTACCCTCGACCCCCTCCCTCCCACTCCCTCCCTCCCTCCCTCTCTCTCTTTCTCTGTCTCTGTCTCTGATCTCTGTCTACATGTCATCTGATACTCTAGTTCTGATCATCTCTTTCTTTTTTTGGTCTTTTTGATACTAGGTTCTTCCTGTAGCCCCAGCCATGTCCTGCTCGCATATGCTATACCAGAGCTTGGTCTTGAACTCACAAAGAATCTGCCTGAACCTCTGTCTCCCAAGTTGCTGGGATTTAAAGCATGTGCTCGCTATTGCCCAGCTAACATCTAGTTTCTATTACACGGAGTTTGAGAATGCTTTAATCAACTTATTGACCCTTTTAAATATTTTAAATCACATTTTAATTATTGATATCTTCTATTTCTTGGATCAGCCCCAGTTTTGTTTATATTTATTTATTTTTTTTTTTTTTTTTTTTTTTCTTCTTTGTTTATTTTCCTTTCAATCTTACTAATCTCATGCCTGATTTTGAACTTAGCAGTGCAGCTGGAGGAATATCTTTGGATTTCTGATCCTGCCCCTACCTCCTGAGGACTGGCATTATTGGTGTAAAGTAGCAAACCCAGGTTTATGCAGTGCTGGACCTTTGTTTGGGGTGCTTCCTGCATGCTGGCAGTCACTGTGCCAACAAAATGACATGCTAAGGCTGTAGTTTTTGTTCCTAAGATATTATTNAAATAAATAAATAAATAAATAAATAAATAACTCAAATAGGCCAGACAATGATGGCTTACACCTTCAATCACAGCACTGGGAAGGCAGATGCAAGAGGATTTCTGTAAGATCAAGACCAACCTGAGCTACATAGCGAATTCCAGTTCTAGGCCAACTGGGGCTATAGGGAAACCCTTTCTTAAAAAAAAAAAAAAAAGCAAACAAAAAACTCAAATAGGCTTCATACTATCAGTTTTGCCTGCTCTAGATATGAGCTATAACTGAAACCATAATGAAGTCATAGATATGAGCCATAACTCAGGCCATAATGAAGTCAGCTGGTATGAGCAATCGCACTAATATCCCCTTCTCCTCCTATATTCAGCCAAAAATAATACATTGTTGGAAGTAGGTCAGACAGCAAACAAGAAACCAAAGAAAAGGAAATACACTGAATTTAAACAGAGAAGGGAAAATAGAGGTATAAAATGGCAATAAGCAAAAGATGAAGGAGATGAAAAATACCATAAAAAGAAAAGATTTCATGAGCAGTAATCACAACAGAGTGATTTCTCACAGCCTCTCCCCAACATAGTTAAGTTACCAAATCTAGTAGTGAGCTCTTCTTTAGATCCTCTTATATCCTTTTATTGCCCTTTTCATCAAAATGCCTGTGTTTCAATGACACTGTAATATCCTGATCTAATTCTCACACTCCTCTAAAATTCTCTCTTCCCTATACTTACTGTCTTAAATTATAACTGCTAAGGGACCAGAAAGAAGCCTCAGCGGTTAACAGCACTTGCTCTTGCAGAAGACCTAGGTTTGGTTCCCAGCACCACATTAACCCTCCATAACTCCCGTTCCAAGGGATAGGATGCCTTCTGTACCTCTTGGGCACTGCTTGCACATCACATGCAGGCAAAACACATATACAGATAAAAATAAATCTTTTTTTTTTTTAATTATAACCAAGTTGAGCATGGCTGCTCACACCTTTAATCCTAGAACTCAGGATACAGAAGCAGGCAGAGCTCTATGGGATAAAGGCCAGCTTGGCCTACATAGCAAGTTCCAGGCCAGGGAGACTCTGACTCAAAAAAGTAAGTAAATAAATAAATAAATAAATAAATAAATAAATAAAAATAAAAATATTACAACCATCAAGCAAACAAATCTCCAGATCTGTCAAGCAAAGCTCTGCAAAACTCCACACTTTCATTTCCATAAGACAAATTTAAAATCAAAATTATCACATTTCATTTTCCTTCCAACTCCCTATTTATATCAATGGCATGACATCTTCAAACATCCAAATACAAAAACTCTAAGCAACTTTAGTACTTTCTGTTTCAGTTTTGCCCCAACATTAAATCATTTGGTCAGTTCTGTCCACTATCTGTTGAAATATTTCCATCATTCTTTCCCCTTCCATAGCTATCACCACAGTGGATGTTGATTACCCTCCCCACAGTCCACTAAGCCGAATGATGTAAAAAATACCTAGTAAAGGAAATTTTACTTACTGTTAGTGTGAGTGTAAACTAGTAAAGCCACTAGAGAAATAGCCATATAAGTTTCTCAAAAAAACTAAAACTAGAACTACCATGTGATCCAGCCATACAACTCCTGGATATAACATAGAAATGGTTTCCAAAAAAAAAAAGAAATGGTTTCCACAAACATAGAAGAAAATCTTTTCTTCTCAATTAAGGGTTGGTTGAGGGTGGTAATATTGTTATGGGGAAGGGGATCTTCTTTAATTAGTTTTTTGTATTTTGCATATATACATATATATGTGTGTGTGCGTGTGTGTGTGTGTGTGTGTGTGTGTGCGCGCGCGCGCACACCATATGCATGCAAGGCCCATGGAGGTCAAAAGAGGGCATTGGATCCCCCTGAAACTGCAATTATAGACAAACTATTAGCCCCCATGTGGGTGGTGGCAACTGAAACCAGGTCCTCTGCATGAGCAGCCAGTGCTTTTAACCACTGAGCCATTTCTCCAACCCCAGAATAGTTGAGACTTGACAAATGAGAGTATCTAAAACACCCAGCTTTTACTACTCTAGATCTGTTTGCTCATCAATATAGACAGAATTTATTGAAAGAGTAAATGGTCCTCACAGTAAAAACTGATACATACTAAGGACACTGAAACTGAAAGACATCTAGTTCTAGTCAACTAAGTGCATAAGGACTTACAAACTGATGAACTGAAGAAACTCACTGAGCTTTGGTTACTTATAAAATCTAAGGCTATGCTGACCTCCGATGAGTCTTTCATTTCTATTATTTCTTAATTCTATGATTCTTTATCTTTGTGAAAAACAAAAGATTCTTATGACTCATAGAGTAATAACATCCTATAATATTTCTGCCTAAGGTATTACAAAGAAAATCAAATTATACAATAATTATTGCTTATTATTCAAGAACAGGAGAGCTGTTCTGGCTAGACCAAAACATAAAAAAAAAAAAAAAAGTAAGCAATTAAAAAAAAAAAAAAACAGGGCAGGTTCAGATGTCTGAGATTAAGAAATCCTAAACAGCTCAGGTTTTGTAGTTAAGACATATTCAGGTTCAAACTGCAGCTCTGCTGATAACTGACCAATGAACACAAGAAACTTTCTTAACTGAGGTACCACTTCAGTATTTTTATCTATAAGAGATAATGACAAATCTTTTAAAATTTTTATGAGGATTAAAGTCAACATATGCTTTATTTCCAACACTGTACTTGATACCTAATTAAAAGCAACTGACAAATACAGTTATTGTTATGTTCTGACAGAATTTGATTAGGAAAGCACCTAGTAACAGGATGACAAAAATGGTATAGTAAGAGTTACAAGAACAAAGAAGTGAAAAAGGAAAACATTTAAATGCACACATACACAGACATTTGAAAGCTAAGCATGGCAGAACATGATAAAGTAGTTTCAGTTTCCTTTCATCACAATGAAAGAATTTAGATCCAGTTTTTTTCAGTGAAATAATATTCCATAAACCAAGACATGAAGTGGTAAGTTATGCGATATACACATTACAGAATCACTCTCAAATTACTGAATCAGTCTAAATCATTAATCTCATTTTTAAAAAAGCTGCTTTACCTGGGCGTGGTGGCGCACGCCTTTAATCCCAGCACTTGGGAGGCAGAGGCAGGCAGATCTCTGTGAGTTCAAGGCCAGCCTGGTCTACAGAGTGAGCTCTAGGCCAGCTGGGACTAAAAGGGAGACTCTACAAGTCACTTTTTTGGTTGCTGTGATAAAATCACCATGACCAAGGGAACTTATAAGAGTTTATTTGAGCTTACAATTGATGGTTCCAGGGAATTAAGAGTCCATTGTGGCGGGAGGCATGGTGGCAGGAGCTACAGCAGAAAGCAGAGGTTCACATCTTCCAGTGAGCACAGAAAGCAGAGACACAGCAACTGGAGACTGACAATGCTTGTTGAACTCTCTAAGCCCGCCCCCAGTGACGTGCTTCCTCCAGCATGGCCACACCTAAGATCTCCCAAAACAGCACTACCAACTGGGGACAAAAATGTCTGAATACTTGAAGCCTATGGGGGACATTCTCATTCAAACCACCACAGAGACCCTGCCTCAATAAACAAAAAACAAACAAATAAAAAATAAAAGCTGTTTTATCAATTGTGATCTGTTAGGGTGCTGTCACCAAGCCTGATAATCAAGGCTGATAATCTAAGTCCAATTTCCAGGACTCAAAGGATGGGAGGAGACAACTGACTTCTCTAACTACACACACACACACACACACACACACACACACACACGCACGCACGCACGCACGCACACACACACATGTAAATAAAATATAAGTTTTTTTAAAACCAAAAGGGAGCTAGAGAGAAGGCTTAGTGGTTAAAAGCACTTGTTCTTCCACAGGACCTGTGTTCAGTTCCCAGCACCTACATGACAACTAAGAACCATCTGTAATTCCAGTTCCAGGGAACCTGATGCCCTCTTTTGGCCTCCATGGGCATTGTAGCACTTGTAGTATGCTTTAAATGCAGGCAAGACACTCATATACATAAAATAAAAATAATAAAACATTTTAAATTCAAGGCCAGCCTGGTCTACATAGGGAGTTCCAGGCCAGCTGGGACTACAAAAGACCCTGTCTCAAAAAGACAATAAATAAATAAATAAGTAAATAAATAAATAAATAAATAAATAAATAAATAGAGCTAGGAGTGGTGGCGGCATATGCCTTTACTCCCAGGATTCAGGAGGCAGAGACAGGAAGATTGCTGTGAAATCAAGGCCAGCCTGGGATTGTCTTCACAGTGAGTTCCAGACCAGCTAGGGCTACATAGTGAAACCCTATATCAAAAAATGAAAATAATTAAAAATAAAATAAATAAATAAAAAATTTTAAGCCAGGTATGGTGCTGCATGCCTTTAATCTCAGCACTTGGGAGGCAGAGGCAGGCGGAGGCAGGTGGATCTTTGAATTCAAGGCCAGCCTAGTCTACAGAGTGAGTTCCAGGCCAGCTGGGGCTACAGGGAGACCCTGTCTCAAAAACACCAAAAATAAATTTAATTAATTAATTAATTAATTAATTTAAAAAAGACAAAAGACTTTTATTTTAGAAAAACCAAGCATTTTAAAAAGAGTACAATCTTGGGCTGGAGAGAGGGCTGAGCGGTTAAGAGCACTGACTACTCTTGCAGAGGACTCGGGTTCAAGTCCCAGCACATACATGGCAGCTAACAACTGTCCATAACTCCAGTTCCAGGAGATCTGATGCCTCCTTCTGTCATCTGTGGGCACTGTATGACATGGGTACACTTACATACATGCAGCCCATGCACATAAAATAATAAATAAGATATTTTTTAAAAAGAATATGGTGTTTTATTTCTCTATACAGTATTTCACCTATAAAAGACCAGCAGGCAGAGACCCACATATGGAGTCGGTCTGGTACAGAAAGACATCATCTTCAAGAATTTCATGAAGATTTATCTGACAGAGGATTGGCATCAAAACCAAGAAGCACATCCACTTTCTTAATATGCAGATCCACCTTGAAGAAAGCATGGCATGTAAGAGGATGCCCTGAAGCCTAAAGAAGCTATCAGCCACTATAATCAATGCAGGCCCACTCATCTTGTGCTAGTGGAGTGAGATTGTTTTTTTNGGGGAATTAAAAAGAGTACACACAGGAATGGGGGGGGGGGGGAAGAAGGGGAAGATCCAGAAGGCAATCTATCTAGTATTATAATTTCTTGGGTCACCAAATCGGCTCAACAGATTAAAGCGCTTACCTGCACAAGCCTAACAACTTGAGTTCAGGCTCTGGAATCCATGCTGGGAAGAGAACCACCTCCTGAACGAACGTTATCGTCTGCCTTTCACATGCTCACCATGGGATATACATGCTCACAAACACCCAATACTAAACATTATTAATTGCCTTTCCTTCTTTCTCCCTCTCTCTATTCATCTCTCTCTCCTCTCCCCCCTTCTTTCTTGCCTCCAACTTGCTAAGTAGCCCACCTGAACTCTTAATCTTCTTGCCTCAGACTGCATCCAACTCAGAACTGCTTTATGTGTATAAAAGTCAGCAATGTCCCTTCCCCATTGTCCACAGAGCCATCCACCATCACACATAGACAAGGAGCCCCAGTGAAGAAAGAGTGGCAGGACAACTGAAATGGACTCTTTCCTGTTCCTAGGAAGCAGCCTCCAAGGACCTAGGGTCTGGAATAAGTTGTGAATGTCATTCCTGTATCAGGCAATATCAGTGGTAATCTTCTCCTGCTTCAAGCATCCGAAAGGGAGAGAAGGTCCTGGCAGCAAAGCTAGCTGTAGACAATCTATTGGTAATTAATCTCAGCAGTTTCCTGGAGCAAGAAGACCAGCATCTTACATCCATGGATGATCCTGTATTTCTTATAAAGATGGCCCAGATGATGGTCTCAAAGCTAACCACCATCTAATGAGATACTCAAATTTTGAAGAGAACCTCTGCTTGAAGAAAAGAACTTGGCCCCTGATGCTTATTTCATAAGGTTCAAAAGAAACACCTTGTCATACAATATGGTACAGAAGGATCATGGGAAACCAGACAGCAGTTGACCTACCATGGTAGCATGGCAGAGGATCCACTTTAGAGGATAATATCCTCACGTTCCATTGAGTAAGCCCTTCAGCGGCTCCCCTGACTGAAGTCAAGGACTGAGATGACTTGCAACTGAAGTTAACCAAGATGCTCTCCTCCCTGATGTGGCAGTGGAGCAGCCCACAGATCGTGGCAATGCCCATGGCTTCCAGTATCTGCTAGAAAAAAACATGGCCAACTCCTCTTAGAGGGCCTCCTTTCCATGATAAATTCAATTCTCTAAATGAAAATTTTCAAGCAAACAAGTCTGTACACACATATTGTTTGAACTGTGCTCACATGTTTGTTTGTGTGTTAATTAATCTAACATGCCATGAGGAACCAGTTCAGGTATCCAAAGCCCAAAAGAAGCTCTAGTGCTTTCGTGAGAGACCAAATAGAAACCCCAGCAGGGAGGCTGGCAAGATGGCTCAGTGGGTAAAGTGCTTAGCAAGCACAAGGACCTGAGATCAGATCCCCAGAACCCACTAAAGCCAGCACGGCATGTTGTTATCTCAACATCCACACCCCGGTACCAGAGTTCGCACATTTACATGTGAATATGCACATATATCATACACATACACACAAAAAAAACTTTTATTTTAAGAGACATGGAGAAAGACAAGAGAGGTGGTCAGCATGACAAGCATCTTTCCATCTCCCACAAGACAACAGACACATAAGCTAAGTCAGTTTGGCTTCTGTCTGTAATTCTTCACTCAGGACACTGAAGCAGAAGGCTTGCCCTAAGTTCAAAGCCAGCTTGGGCTCCATAATGAGTTCCAGGGCAGGTCTAAGCTACAACATAAAACTCTGCCCCACAAAAGAAAAAAAAAAAATCTAACCTTCACAACTATAAAATATTAAGCAATTTACAAAGAACATTCAGCATCTAGCCCAAACCTTTACTTTTAGATGGAGATGATGAAACTAATACAGATTTTACTCCTCTCATTAAGATCAAGAATTCATAGGCTAGAGATATGACCCAGTGGTTAAAAGCAGTGACTGCTCTTGCAGAGGACCTGAGTTCAGCTCACAGCACACACATGGTGGCTATCAACCATCGGTAATTCCAATTCCAGGAGATCCATGTCCTCTTCTGGCCTCTTCAGGCATTGGGCATTATATGACATGAGTCCACTTACATACAGGCAGGTAAACACACATAAAAATAAAAATAAAAATAAATAAAAAAGCAATTCCAGGGGATCCAATGCCCTCTTGTGACCCCCACAGGCACTGAACAACAATGGTCACTTATGTACATGCAGGCAATACACCTCATATACATAAAATATTCAACTATGTGTATGTATAATTAAATCACAAATATATTCACTAAGACCTCCTGATTATGTAATCTTTCCACTGTGTATTATACAACATATTTTTACTCACAATTCTATATATAAAAAAAAAATCATTTTACTAAAAAAGTGGTAATTACAGGTAATTACATTGTACTTAACTATACCATCTTCTGAACAATGAATTCTGTCCATGATAGTGTTATTCTGGAGTAAACCACTTACCTTCCCATACCCAATTTACTGCTGATTAACAGTTTTGTAAAAAAAATATATTTTTAATATATACATATATTAAATATATATTAAATATATTTTATATATATATATATATATATATATATATATATATATTAAAAACTTAAAATCCTTTTTTTTGTTGTTTTTGGGGTTTTTTTGAGACAGGGTCTCCCTATAGCCCCAGGTAGCCTGGAACTCACTGGCCTTGAACTCACAAAGATCCACCTGCCTCTGCCCCCCACCCCACCCCCAGTGTTAAGATTAAAGGCATGTGACACCACGCCCTGCATTCTAAAAGTCTTTTTGAGATAGCTCTCCCTGTAGCCCCAGCTGGCCTGGAACTATGTAGACCAGGCTGGCCTCCATCTCACAAAGATCCCCCTGCTGCTTGTATCTCTTGAGTATACCTGGATAAAATATTCTATTTTGACAATATAATGAAAATCTTCATATTTTTGAGGTTAGTATATGTAAAATAATAATTCTGACGACTCAGTATTAGTCAGGTATTATTCCATAATTATGTTATGCACACAGTTCATTTCCTTTTTTCCCCCCTTTTTCAATTTTATTTTATTGTGATAAGAACACTTAACAAGGGATCTACACTTGAAACAGATTCTTAGGATAGCTATAAATGCTCAAACACTCCACAGAACTCACTCACCCTACATCTCTGAAAGTGTGAGCTGGGCGTGGTGGCGCACTCCTTTAATCCTAGCACTTGGGAGGCAGAGGCAGGCGGATCTTTGTGAGTTCAAGGCCAGCCTCGGCTACAGAGTGAGTCCAGGACACCTGGGGCTACAGGGAGACCCTGTCTCGAAAAGACAAAAAAAAAAAAAAAGAAAGAAAGAAAGAAAAGTGTATACCTTTGTTGCCTAGTATTGATGGCGGCAGCGGCGGAGGCGGCAGTGGTGGTGGTGGTGTATGTGTATGAATGGTATACGTGTGTACATGTGCATACACATGTGCATAAGTATGTGGAGGCCAGAGGATGAAGTCAAATCTTTCTCTACTGCTCTCCATCCTATTTTTTTTTTGTGAGTTTCACACATATATTTTAAACATATTTAAGCCCTCGTCCCTATCTGCACCCCTCTTACATATTCCTGAAGGTTTTTATATACTGTATTACATATATTAAGGCCTATGGAACCAAGTTTGTGTCCCCAAATGTCTTTAGGTGTGGGTCCTTCCACTGGACCCTGGTTAACCTATCTAGTGTCACACACTTAAAGAAAACCAACTCTCTAGTGCCCCATAGTTAGTTGCCAATAGTCCCTCAGTTAAGGTTGGGGCTTCTTTTTTTTCTTAATTTTTTTTTTTTATGTGTATGAATGTACTGTCTGAATGTAGGTTTGTGCACCCGTGTCGTGCAAAGGTTGGGGCTTCTTATCTACTTCCTCACTTCTATGCTGAGAGTTCATTTTCTTTTAACTCTCAAGTCATTGATAAGTACCTCTCTGCTCTTCACATTCTGCCCATTGTGTGTAAGCTACTAGTCAACTTCTAGTCCGATTCTTTTGTATTCTCAGAAATTAATGCCAGATTTTTTCAGAATGACAATCAAGCATCTCTTTCCAACAGAGAAAAAGGGTTGAAATGTACTACAACTCATTTATTTCCCAAACACTAATCAAGTAACCAGAGAATGAGTGCTTGACTGAAAATTAGATAATTATATATCCCAAATCTAATTGGCTATTAGCTCTCTCCTTGGAGGAATAACTCACAGCAGATGCCACAAGCTTATGTCCTCTGGTGGTTAGGAGATGTTATAAGCCACAATAAGAACTTGTCACCCTTTATAGAGAAACCACAGTTTGCGGATTAGCATACCATCCAAGCATCTGTGTCTATGCTCACAGCTTAGCTTGACATAATAAGTGGTACTGCTTAAATGCCTGTACATCCAATAGCTTGTGCTTTGTTAGTATGACTAAAAAGGGTATCACTGGGAAAGCTGTCAATCCGTGAAGGGAAACAACCTGAACAGACTGGAGTCCAAAATGACAACTCCAAAGAAATTAGACTGTTTTCTTCTCACCCACTTGTGCCCCTTTCCCAAAGCCCAGGGAACAAACTGCAGAAGAGGAGGCGTGGTAGATTGTAAGGGCTGCGGAGAGATAGGGGTGAATCATGAGACTACAGCAATATAGTCTGGACTCCTAATTGATCAACATGCCTGTGCATACAAGCTTCTCCAACTGGACTATGGGAACCTTGGGTTGTTCAAAATTTGGACATAGATACTTTCAAAATGCACCAATTACCTAATTGTACGGCAAACTGAGTAACATCAATGTTATCTGAAAACAACTATGTTATTATATTGTAGAATCCCTTAAAAATAAACAAATAAAAAAAAAAAGAAAATTAGATAATGAGAGACACAAATTCCAGTTTAGAGTCTAAAGAAGACATGGGCTGGAGCCAGGCCTGGTGGCCCAGGCCTTTAATCCTAGCACTTGGGAGGCAAAGGCAGGTGGATCTTTGTGAGTTCAAGGCCAGCCTGGTCTACAGAGTGAGTTCCAGGACGGCTGGGGCTACAGGGAGACCCTGTCTCAAAAAATACTAAAAAAAAAAGACATGGGCTAGGAGCGTAGCACCTGCCCAGTATGAGTTAAGTCCTTGGTCTAATCACGAACAAGTGAAGCCAAGTAAAGCAGGGTTAAAAAAAAAAAAACAACTGTCCAGGCATGGTGGGGCATAACTTTAATCCCAGCACTCAGGAGGCAGAGGTAGGCCGATCTCTGTGAGTTTGAGGCCAGCATGATCTACATAGCAAGTTCTATAACAGCTAAGGCTACATAGTAAGACCCTGTCTCAAAAATCAAAAAAGAGAGGATGCAGAGATGGCTCAGCAGTTAAGAGCACGGCTGCTCTTGGAGAGGACCTGAGTTCAATTCCCAGCACCCACATGGCAGCTAACAACCATCTGTAACTCCAGTTCCAGGAGATTCAACGCCCTTTTCTGACTTCTGCAGGCATTGTACAACACAGGTGCACTTACACATCTGCAGGCAATATATTCATACATATAAAATAGAAAATAATAAAATATCAAGGCCAGCCTGGTCTACAGAGTGAGCTCCAGGACAGCTGGGACTAAAGGGAGACCCTGTCTCAAAAAAATATAAAATAATAATAAAATATCAAAAAAGACAGAAAAGGAGAAAGTGACACAGGAGGTGACAGCAGTCAGCAAGGAAAGCAACCTATTCTAGGGAGTAGCAAAGGCTTGTCTTTCAAGCTAAGACCCAGAAGATAACTAGAATTAGTTATGTGTGGCAGAAATGTGGAGCTGGAAATGCAGAGACAGACAATGAGGGAAGAAAGTTCTCTACAATGAAGAGCACTGACAGAGGCTAAAGAGCCACACAAGACCTGATCACTGAGCACAGGAAGGTATTTTAAAGAAACAGCACTATGTGGACAAGGGAGAAGTTATATGATCACAAGTTATCACTCATACTATAACATGAACTACGAGCTGAAAGACTACAGATCTGAAGTAGAGGCCACTAAGGAGGCAATTGTAAACAATGTAGACAGGATACAATAGTAGTTTGAACAAAAAAACAAGCAACAGCAAAAACATATGAAAGATAAAGGCTAGAAATGACAAGATTTAGATATAGGTTAGATGAGAAAAGAGTAGGACCCAAAATTCAAGCTTCAAACACTGAGTATATGATAACATTGAGAAAGGGATACCCACAGCAAGACAAAGTTTGGTAAAGAACACTATCGGTTTTGAACATATTAATTTGAGCTGTATTAATGTTCAATAGAAGTTATGTCCAGAGACAGACAGTGGAGTATAAGGATCTAAACTCTGGACTAAGCTCAGACTTTAGAATATTAGAAATGGATATTAGAAAACAAACAAAGTGCCGGGCGTGGTGGCGCACGCCTTTAATCCTAGCACTTGGGAGGCAGAGGCAGGCGGATCTTTGTGAGTTCAAGGCCAGCCTGGTTCACAGAGAGAGTTCCAGGCTAGCTGGGGCTACTGGGAGACCCAGTTGCCCCAGCTAGCCTGGAAAAGGTCTCGAAAAGACCAAAAAAAAAGAAAAAAAGAAAAGAAAACAAACAAAGCAATTAGCAAAGTCAGAGTATAAAAACGCCCAAAACTAAACTAAATGCTGAAATTAGTAGCAGCAGAATTAAGAAAAACACGATGAGGAAAAATAGAAGGTAAATTACTAAACTGTAGACCGAGAAAAAGTTAAGGGAACACACTTGACCTTCAGTTTCTTAGAGAACTTTCAAATGCTATGAACAGTTAACCGGTTGCCTAAAAACTAAGAATCTGGGCTAAAGAGATGGCTCAGCAGTTAAGAGCACTACTACCTGCTCTTGCAGAGGACCCAGGTTCATTTCCCAGCACCTGCATGGTGGCTAACTGACTCCACAGGCATTGTGCGACATGGGTACACTTACACACATGTTGGAAATATACATAAAATAATTTTTTAAAGGTGTAAGAAAAAAACTAAGAAATCTGAAATGACTTGCTCTTTACAGAGAAAAAAAAATGGGTTTCTCTCCTGATACTATCAAGAGACCTCTCCACAAATGCACACACAGGTGAACACACACTAACAGGAGGGATTCCTTTCTTTGCAGAACAGTAGTTTTAAACTTTACAAGCAAACTCAGCACCATTTTTAGTTGTATCTGATGATAAAACTCTATAGTAAAATATGTCTATATCTCAAGTTCAGTTCTGCATACCCACAATGTTGTCTTCATCTGAAGCCATAAAATTATGACTGCATCCTCTTTCCTTGCTACAAATTCAACAACCAATATGCCTTATCATCTATTTCCTCTAGATGGTTTCCTTTCTATGTTCAGAATACCAATCATTTTATCACAAAAAACATTTCAGTTTACTAATAAAGTAGTCTTCAACATCTTCAACATCCCTTTCTCTCATACTTTCAACCAATCCATTCTACGCAAATGACAATAACAACACAAAAGCTCCCTTGTTAATACCCACAAAATGAAGTACAAACATATACTGGCAAAAAGAAGAAAGACTGTGGTAGACTTTCAACTGCCATGCCATCTATCTTCCAACTGGGTACAAAAGCATCAACTGCAGGGTAGGCAAGGACAGCTCAGCAAGTCCAACTGCCAGTCTAACAGAGACCATCTCCAGGACCCATATGGTAGAGGGAGAAAAGCAACTACCACAAGATGTCCTCTGACCTCCACAAGAACACCATGGCACATACTGTGTCACACGTGTGCACACACGTGTGAATGAATGAATGAATAAATAAATAAATGTAATTTAAAAATTTTAAGCATCAATCCCAGCCAAATGATTCTATTCACCACTGAATATGCCATTCACACTGCTTTTTTTTTCTTTTTTTTTAAAAAAGGATATTTGACATGTCTTTATTGCATGAAATGTTTAGTCATTTTTAATATAATAGAAATTTAAAAATAACATGCTATACAACATTGTGACTATTTTTTTTCACTCCAGGAACATGATTTACTTCCATGTGGGACTGCCAGAGTGGGCCACCTGCAGGCACATGGTAGGACAGGAGCAGGGGCAGGGCAGGGGCAAGATGTTGACTGGGGCCCACCCATTTATAGCCATGGGGCAGGGCCTCGGGTACAGGGGAAGAGGTCAGAGGATTGACAGCCTCTGGACAAAGTGGGCACCTGTGTGTCCCTTGGGATTCTGGGAAGCCCAGACTAATATTCCAGCCTTTTGCTTATGATAAGGAAATGGGACTCTGTTCTGTCTTCTGTATCTGCTTCAGAGCTGATGGGGGGGAGGCAAAGTATTTGGGAACAGCTGTCAGGCTGGTGGGTTAGAATCTGCTTTCCCATCTCTGGGTGCTCTGCCCGGTGGTTTTGGTCCAGATTGATGGTGGCCAGTACTTAGTGGACATTTTCTCTGCAACTCTCACACGGTTGAGCAGTTCAAGGTGACCTGAGTGTTACCTGTCCTGGGCCTTTGGAGAAACTGTAGTCTAGAAGGATGAGAAGTAGCTGGTCCCTCCAGTAAAAAAATCAAAAGTGATACACATTGCTTTTTCTACAATCTCATACATACCATCTCTCCAACTCCAACAAGCCTGTCTCCATCATTTACCTAACCCAACTGGTCTTCCAAAACATAATTCTCTCATTAGCAAATAATCTCACAATACAAGGTATGATTCTAGATGGAGACAAAATAAAATTAATATCATTTACTTAGCAGTTTAGAGCTAGATTTCTAAAATCAGATTATCTGAATGTTTGAAACCTAGACTTGGTACTTGGTTTATATTTACACTTTATAGGCTTATCCATTCAGCATCTATAAAAAGATCTAAGTACATTTTAAAGAAGTTATAAAAGTTAAAGCTACAGGTAAAATACTGTGTACACCTTTGTAAATGTTAGCTACTGTATGACTGTCATGTTTGCCCTCAAGGAGTTCATATTATAGCTCAAGCTACACCCAAGAGCTCTCTGTATCATTTTGGGACCTATCACAATGCTTGATAGAATTAACTCATTGTAGCCAGGCATGGTGGCACAGGCCTTTAATCCCAGCACTCGGGAGACAGAGGCACGGGGATCCCTGTGGGTTCAAAGCTAGCCTGGTTTACACAGTGAGTTCCAGGCCAGCTGGGGCTACAGAGAGACCCATTCTCAAAAACAAAACAAAACGAACAAAACAACAACAAAAGAATGTACTAATTGTGATATTGTCATTGTCTTCAAATGGGAAAATGGAGAAGTAAATATTCACTGTCTTTGAGATACAAAATTCAGGAACTGGGGCTGGAGAGATGGCCTAGCGGTTAAGAGCACCGACTGCTCTTGCAGAGAACCCGGGTTTGATTCCCAGCACCCACATGGCGGCTAAGAACCATCTGTAACTCCAGTTCCAGGGGAATCCAACACCCTCTTCTGACCTCCGCGGCATTGCACGACATGGCTGCACAAACCTGCATGCAGACAGTACATTCATACACATACAAAAAGTATTTCATGCATTATTTATTAAAAGGAAAACAAACAAAAAAACAAAATTCAGGAACTGGAGAGATGGCTCAGAGGTTATGAGAATATGCTGCTCTTGCAGAGGGCCTAAGTTCAGTTCCCAGCACTCATGTTGGGTGGCTCACAGCTGATACCCTTTTCTAGACTATGGACCCTCCTCTGTGTGCTCACACATGCACAGACTCACACACAGGCACATATAAAGACACATAATTAAAAATAAAATTAAGATTTTTTTTTTTGTCTTTTTGAGACAGGGTCTCCCTATAGCCCCAGCTGTCCTGGAACTCACTCTGTAGACCAGGCTGGCCCTGAACTCACAAAGATCCGCCTGCCTCTGCCTTCTGAGTGCTAGGATTAGAGGCATGCCCCACCACGCTGGGCAAATTAAGATTTAAAAAAAAAAAAAAATACAAATTTCACCAGCAATCTAGCAAGAAAACAATAGCAAAACAACTACTTTATAGAATATTACTCCACATGAGAAGCTAGTGGAAGCAGCTTCAAATTAGGTATCTATAACTTTTTTTTTTTTTTTGGTCTTTTTGAGACAGGGTCTCCCTGTAGCTCTGGCTGTCCTGGAACTCACTCTGTAGACCAGGCTGG
>VZQC01010551.1:2244667-2264469 GCA_009823505.1 Rhizomys pruinosus | reverse complement strand
AGAAGGGAGGGGAGGGGAGGGGAAAGGAAGGGAAAGGAGGGAGAGGAGGGGGGAGGGGAAGGGAGGGGAGGGGAGGGGAGAGGAGAGGAGAGAAAGGGGAGGGGAGAAGAAAGGAGGGGAGGGGAGAGGAAAGGAGGGGAGGGGAGAGGAGAAGAGGGAAAGAGGGGAGGGGAGGGGAGAGGAAAGGAGGGGAGGGGAGGGGAGGGGAAAGGAGGAGAAAGGAGGGGAGTGTGGGAAAACTTATTTAAGATGGGTAGCATTCCTAAGCCAATGGTACCTCCTTGGCCACACCCATGGGGTGGAGTGGAGTGACGAAAAGATTTAGCATTCGGCCCTGAGGATTCAGTCATGATGGATATTTAAGTAGACATGTTGGAATAAAATCTCTCTCTGCATTTGAACCTCAACATTCGTCCACGTGGAGTGCTTTCCTGCACGGGCTTTCCACATGGGTCGTCCTAGGATTAAGTGGGCCCCGCCACAAATCTCTGCGGTGATCCCACAACTGGCACCCAATGTGGGGCAGAAGGAAACCTTGACAACTTAGGTATGCATACCCCTAAATCTTGCCCTTTTCTTCTCTTTTTCCTCTTTTTCCTGATATCTATCTGTTGTGGTGGAGCCGTCTTTCCTGCTGGTTTCGGTGGATGGAACAGTGGTCTGAGAGCATGTGGCTTTGTACACATGGAGGAGAGCAGCCTGGCTCTGATTTGGTTCAGAGGGAGCACCCAATGCCTTCCAGGCATGTGCCTCCTGGCAAGGTCACTCCTATACGCTATAAAAGCCAGTGACCTCAAGGCTGAATTTAATATTAAGGCTTAGCAGTTATGCTTGGCCTTAAAAACAATTTTTCATAATTCTAGAGGTCTGAAAATCTTTCTGGTTTTAAATTCCACCCCCCAAAGAAAGACTCCTGCTGTGAGGAACCAGCTCCTCAAGTTCGGTTCCAATCTTAACTTGTTCATATGTAAATTTTCTCCTCGTAGCTCTTCTCAGCTGGCCTGGAACTCACTCTGTAAACCAGGCTGGCCTTGTACTCACAAAGATCCACCTGCCTCTGCCTTCCAAGTGCTAGGATTAAAGGCATTAAAGGCGTGCGCCACCACGCCCAGCCCAGAGCCCACTTCTTTCTGTTGCAAATTAAGGCCTTTCACAGAACCGCCCTCCTCCAAGAGCAGCCTCTTCCAGATAATTTCAAGCCTTGGCTATTTTTCTCTTAAATGTTGTATACGAAATCTGTTTTTGGACAAAAGTGTGTTGCTCTCTTGTCTTCTCTAAATCTAACTCTTCTTACCTAAAACCTGCTGGCTATTTGTAGATCCAAGGTTGGGATTTAGCTAACAGTAATTCAAATCCATCTCAGCATGTTTAACTTAAAGTGTAATATTTTTACTTAACCCCCAGGTACCCTAGATATCCTTTGAGTAAATGTATGTGCACAGTTAAAATTAATTGGTTGATTTAATTTTATCTTGCTCTTTTTTTTTTAAACAATTTTTTTATTTTTTTATTTTTGTATGTGTATGAATGTACTGTCTGCCTGTAGGTTTGTGCGCCTGTGTCAGAAGAGGGTCTCGGATTCCCCTGGAACTGGAGTTCTCCTGGAATTGGAGTTATAGATGGTTCTTAGCCGCCATGTGGGTGCTGGGGACTGAACCCGGGTCCTCTGCAAGAGCAGTCGGTGCTCTTAACCGCTAGGCCATCTCTCCAGCCCCTATCTTGCTCTTTTTAAATGTGTTTCACCTTAAAAATCTCTTCTCACAGAATTCTTGATCACACGTGGTCTGAGCTCTGGCCTGGCGCCATCAGTCTGCCTGCTGTGTATGCATACCAGCTGCCGGACTGAGCACATGGCATCTAAATCACACCTTTAAATTTTGATTTTAGGTAACATTCTTTTGATTTCAGCATTCTGGAAACAAGATAGATGGATTTCTAGGAAAATTTACAGGCCTTGAAGTTCTAACAAAACAAACTTGCTCTGATAAATTGTCTTTTTTAAGGAACATTGGTAAAAGTCTCTTTAACAATGTAAATTGATATTTTGGTTCAATTTAAATGAGAAATTTTGAATAAAACTGCTTTATGTTTCTTTAAGCCCACCTTCGAGCTGTGTATATGTGTGAGTGAATGTGAGTTCCTGCTTTTAATTCATTATAATCCTACAGGTTTAAATCTATTTAGCTGACTATAAACAAAAATAGATTCAATTCATAGAAAATGTTTGTTTTATACCCCTTAGCGTTAACAATTTTTAATTGTGTTTATAGTATGCATATTATTCAGTTTAATGATAGATTATTGTTAATTATTAGTAGTATTTAGTTATAGTTATAGATATAATTATTAATAACAATTGATAGAAATTCAGTCTAATGGTAAACTGTTCATTGTTGTTGGCTATTATTATTGACAATTGTTATTCATAATAATTGTTAATTGTTGTGACTAATAATGGTTAATAATTATTAATAATTAATAATTGTTGATTGTTGTTTTTATGGATAAGTATTATTCTTCCAAAGTCCTTAATAATAAGACAAGATGGATCGTTCCAAGACTACAAACAACTTTGGCCTGTCTACTTTTGGAAATCCTCAATCTTTAGATTTGTAAATAGTATAGGGACAGTTAGGCTTAGCAGAGGGACAGTTTAGGCACAGTTAACCAGAAGGGACAGGATAGGGAAAGTATAGGAGTAAACTTTAGAGATAGTTCATTAAAGGCAAATGGTTGGAAATGGGCCTAAGAGGTGGCATATGGATCTCAGCTGTTTCATGCATTACTAGGACATTTATTCTAATTATGTAAATAACCCTATAACAAATTATAAAAGTTTCATGTTTTTCTTTTTTTTATTAATTTTATTTATTTCTGTATGTGTATGAATGTACTATCTGCATGCAAGTGTGTGCACCCGTGTCATGCAATGCTGCGGAGGTCAGAAGAGGGTGTGGAATTCCCCTGGAACTGGAGTTTCAGATGGTTCTCGGCTGCCATGTGGACATCAAACAATATGGCTTTCTTCTCTTACAGGTCAACCTAACAAATCTTTCTTATGTATGTATGTGTGTATGTATGTATGTGCGCACACATGTGTATGGGTGTGTACTTGTGTTCTAAGTATATTTTAATGTTAACAGCCATGATACCAGCAAAAACAGTGCCTCTGAGTTGGAACGTGGCCCTTCCTTCTCAAGACACAAATTTATATTAAACAGCCAAAACATAATTCAATTTCAAAAAGGTTATAGGTTAACCTAAATTTAAAATTTAAAATAATTAAAAATTTAAAAATTTAAAATAATGGATCTACACTGCCACCTACTGGTTACGCTCTTTCAACATCTAAAAGATACAACCAGGTTTTCATTGTATTAAAGTGTTAATAAGTTTTGGGGTATTTAGGAATAAAAAATAAAAGGTATAAAAATTTAAAAAATAAAAAAAATTTGAATTCCAATTAACATCATTGAGGAATTCACGGCCACCACTTTTTTAAATTTTTTGCACACATACAGGCTAAGCCTGCATTTCGTTCGGATGACCAGTGGGTAGCTGGTGTTGAGGCCTGTTCATTTGGGTGACCAGTTGGTTTGGAAAAAGGCTCCCTTTGCGGACCACCAACCTGTGAAGCTGGTGTGAAATTCCTGTCCTGGAATGGGGCAGATGGAAAGTCACGGCCAAGAGTGGGAAACGTGTCTCATTGTCCCAGGCTAAGGACCCGAGTAGGAAGTTACCTCTCAGGTCGGGTCACAGAAGTGACCGACTGACCTCTACAAAGTGGGCACTGTGTGTCCCTCTCCCCTTAGCAGGACTGCAATGCACCTGTTTGTGACAAAGGAAGCTTCCTAGAAGCTCCCACAAAAAAAAAAAAAAAATCGAGATGGTTATGATGGTAACAACATCTCATGGGGCATATCTAGCCAGTCTTTAATTAACTAATGGGCATAAGAACTATAAAAGAAAATTTTATTAAGAGCTAGATATTGAAAAATCTTTAAAGCAGGTTTTCATGCCAGGCCTGGAGGAGGCCAAGAACTTGGAAGAAGATAGTTATTAAAATCCACTTTGTAAGGTTTGCAGTTTAAAATGGTAATACATTTGAACTAATTGGGAATATAAAATGTTAATTGTTTTATTTGTAATTTGTATTGAATTTCCAACAATAACTTTGGAGTTAAGGTACACAAATGGTCTCTATACTTTTCTGTGTTATACAGTATCATCTTGTAATATTTTTCCTTTACTTGTAGGATAATTAAAAAAAATTTAGTTTAAGTTCACTGCCCAAATAAGTAGTATACAGTCAATGAAAAACAATTTCGGTGAATTTGATGAAAACTTACACCTTGGTTCCTGTTTATGGGTATGTGTAATACAACTTAGGCATCTATAGGTCAAAACATAAAAATTAAAAAAAAAAAAGAGGGAGGTGGTATAATATTCCTTCTATATTCCAAACCTTTTGATAAATTTTCAATTTTGAGGTCTTGAAACTAACAATGGGAAGAGATTTGTATGTTCCCACAGGTAAAAACACCAATCTAAATGCCTGAAAATGTACAACCTTAGGCTGTGCAGGATGGACTGGGAAATGTCAGCAGAGAGGCTGACCCACCTGAACATTAAAGAAAAAGGAACCTAAGACTGCCTGAGTCAGACACTGAGCATATCTCTGAATTCTATTTGAGTTAACTGTTTATAATGTGCCCTAATGAAGTTTACCTTCCAGATGCTGAGAAACCTTCCTACCTCTTCCCTTTTATAGGAAAAAGAAAAACATGATGGTAATGAAGTCATTCCCTAACTGTAAATAAGAGCCAACTGTTATAGTGGTGATTTGTTATAAAACAGGTATAACTATCTTCTTTAATTGACTGATAGACATAGGAACTGTGAAAGGATAATTCTCTATTTAGAGTCAAATATAATAGTAAAGTCTTTATAAGCTGTGTAATTAAGCAAAATATATTAATACAGGAGAGCTCTGATATCAGCAATGGATTATTCTGCCAAGTAGATGTTGGCTAGGGGATCCAAGTCCCCAAAATTATAAAGGCTTTTGCCTATAAAAATAGGATATTTGCAAGGAGAAAGGCAGTAAGTCCCTGTTGTCGAAGACCTGGTGTAAGCATGGAAAAATGTTTTGAGACGTCGCTTGCTAATGTACAGTTGGCCTCTGAAATGCCAGAAAGCACTACCAAAGCCCACTACAGCAATAAAGCAAAGTACTGGTCTCCTTGAGTCAAGCAAGACTCCTCCGTCAGTATCAGCAACAGCTCAACTGCCTGAAGATACTATGCAACAGTGGCAGCCATGTATATATGTGTGTGTGTGTGTGTGTGTGTGTGTACACACACACACACACACACACACATACACATATATCCCAAATCTAATTGGCTATTAGCTCTCTCCTTGGAGGAATAATTCATGGCTATGCCACAAGCTTACCCCCTCTAGTGGTTAGGAGATGTTATAAGCCACAGTAAGAACTTGTCACCCTTTATAGAGAAACCAGTTTGTGGATTAGTATACCATCCAAACATCTGTGTCTATGCTCACAGCTTAGCTTGCCATAATAGTACTGTTTAAATGCCTGTTTAAATGCCTGTACATCTAATTGCTTGTGTTTTGTAGGTAGGATTAAAAAGATACCCTGGGGGCTGGAGGGATGGCCTAGTGGTTAAGAGCGCCGACAGCTCTTGCAGAGGAGCCGGGTTCGATCCCCAGCACCCACATGGCGTCTGAGAACCGTCTGTGACTCCAGTTCCAGGAGAACTCCAGTTCCAGGGGAATCCGAGACCCTCTTCTGACCTTCGTGGCATCGCACGACACGAGTGCGCAGACCTGCATGCAGACAATACATTCATACCCATAAAAATAAATAAATAAAAATAAAATTAAAAAAAAAAAGATACCCTGGATAAGCTGTCAACCCATGAAGGGAAACAACCTGAACAGTGCAAAATGACATCTCCAGAGAAAACAGACTGCTTTGCTTCTCACCCACTTGTGCCCCTTTCCCAAAGCCTAGGGAACAACTTGCAGAAGAGGAGGCATGGTAGAATGTAAGGGCTGCGGAGAGATTGGGGTGAATCATGAGACTACAGCAATATAGACTGGACTCTTATTTGATCAACACGCTTATGCATACAATCTTCTCCAACTGGACTATGGGAACCTTGGGTTTTTCAAAATATGGACATAGATACTTGCTAATTGGTTTTACATGACTGTTACTTACATTCATTGCCTATGCTTGACAATCAGCTTACTTCATGGTTGGAATTTTTGGATATTAATCGGTCTTAGTGTGAAAATAAAGTTTCAGGTCTGACCTGTCCCCCACTGCCTAGCACTCAAAACAGGCTTGAGCAGCTGGCTATTCAAAACTCAGGTTCCTTTGGGTTGTTAGCCTCATCCATGGGTTCCCCTGCCTCTCAGAAAAATTTAAAAAATAAAATTAAAAGGGTGAGATGTAGAAAAACTTATTTAAGATGGGTAGCATTCCTAAGCCAATGGTACCTCCTTGGCCACACCCATGGGGTGGAGTGTAGTGACGAAAAGATTTAGAATTCGGCCCTGAGGATTCAGTCATGATGGATATTTAAGCAGACATGTTGGAATAAAATCTCTCTCTGCATTTGAACCTCAACATTCGTCCACGTGGAGTGCTTTCCTGCACGGGCTTTCCACATGGGTCGTCCTAGGATTAAGTGGGCCCCACCACAAATCTCCTGCGGCGACCCGAAGGAGAGGGAGGGGAAAGAGGGGAGGAGAGGGGAGGGGAGGGAGGGCAAGAGGGGAGAGGGGGAGGGGAGGGGAGGGGCAAGGGAGGGGAGGGGAAGAGGAAGAGGAGAGGAGGGGAGGGGAAAAGAGGGGAGGAGATGAAAAGGAGAGGGAAAGAGGGAAGGGAAGAGGAAGGGAGAAGAGAGGAGGGGAGGAGAGAGGGGAGGGGAGGGGAAAGGAGGGGAGAGGAAGAGGAGAGGAATGGAAGAAGAGAAGGGAGAGGAGGGGAAGAGAGGAGAGGAGAAGAAAAGGAAGAGGAGGAGGAGGGGAGGGGAAGGAGGAGTGGGGGAGGGGGAGGGGAGGGAAGGGACAAGTGAAGAGGATCTAGGAGGACGAGGAGGAGGAGGAGGAGGGAGGAGTGGGGGAGGGGGAGGGGAGGGAAGGGACAAGTGAAGAGGATCTAGAGAAAAAAGATCTAGAGAAAAAAGAACTATACATTGTTGGTAATACCGTTTCTATTGAGATTACAGAGGATCTGAGGTTCATCAGAAAACTAAAACTAGGGATGGGAGCAGTTCAGCAGTTACCAGCACTGGCTGCTCTTCCCAGCACCCACATGGCAGCCTACAACCATCAGTAACTACAATTCCAAGGGCTCCAATGCCCTCTTCTGACCTCCACAGGGCACTGCACACAGAAGGTGCAGGTAAACACTCATATCCATAAAATTTTTAATTGGGGGAAAAAAGGTAATAAAGGGTTGGCAAGTTGGCTCAGCAGGTAAAAGAACTTGCCCCAAGCCTGATGACCAAAGTTCAATCCCCAGGACCTACAGGCTCCTTCAGGAAAGTTTTCCTCTAACAGCCACACAAATATTGTGGCACACATATGCCCAGACATAGACACACACACACACACACACGCAAATAAATAATAGTATATGTAAAAAAAAATTTCAAAGCTAGTATATAGTAACATTTTATACAAATACAAACCAGATATTCCCAGAAACCAGGAAACCCTGGAAATGTCAGATAAGTTACAGCTCTACATGCATTCAGTGAAGCTAAAAGTCTTCATTGTATTAGGTAAAGAAAGGTTGGAAATTAATATCCCCTATGATGCCAGGTTCATATCTTTCCAGCAACCACCCTGTGAAAAATATAACATCCCTGCATAACATGTCATAAAAGAACAAAGGTCATCTGTAGGAAAATGATATAACTGGAGATAATCACACCAAGTGAATTAAGCCAGTCTCAGAAAGGATAATAGCATATATTTGTGTTTCCAAGCTTTTACATACATAAAATCATGAATGTACATATAACATGAAAGAAGAAAGAAAAGTAAAAGAAGAGGACTAAATGCAAAGAGGGTGGGTCAAGAAAAGGAAGGGCAGGGGACATGGGGCATGTGTTCAACATATATACTTGTACACAGACTTTTAAAAGATTATGACATATACATGTATGGACACAAAAAGAAGTGAGTTGACCAATGTCACATGAACAAAAATCAAAATAAGGCTGAAAGCCAGTGTTGTCTCTTAAAAAATAAACCCAGACAACAGGAAGCAAAAGACAGAAACAAAGTCCACCTTTGATGAACCTAGAGGATACTGTAAGCTGAAATACAGTACAAAGATAGAAAGCTGATGCTAAAATAGCATCACAAAAGAAATAACAGGCAAGCACTCTACCACTAAGCTGTACCACACATGCTCCTAAGGAAACAAACGTGTTATGTTCTCTAGTAAAATTTGAATCAAAGTGATTCTAGGCTCAAATGTATCCCAGAGAGAAAAGGGGTAAAGTAGAATATTGGGATGAAAACAATTTATGACATGAGTAGCATTTTTCTCTCACCACATACTGGAACCCTATCACCTAGACTCACATCTCTGTGAGGCACAATGTTCAATGTGATTGCATCTGGAAACCGGTTTTTAGAAGGTCAGATTAAATAAAGTCACAAGGGTGTAGGATCCTATCCAATAAGACTGGTGACCTTATAAGAAGAAGGAAAATCTGTATCTATCTCTCCTGCTCCACGCCCAAACAGCGAGCACCTAAGAAAGGTCGCATGAACACAGTGAGAAGGCAGACATCCACACACAGGACAAATGGATCTTCCAGAACCAGACCATGGTCGAGAGAGTGATCTCAGGTTTCCAGCTTCCACAACTGTGAAAAAATAGCTTTCTGTACTCTAAGTTACCCGGTCTATGGCAGTTTGTTATAGCACCCCAAGTGAGTAGGAAATGATTACAATTCTTCTATCACCTGACCTAACACAGACACAGAAAAATGAAGGACTTTTGTCTAAAGAAAGTAAAAGCTCTTGGGGGCTGGAGAGATGGCCTAGCGGTTAAGAGCACCGACTGCTCTTGCAGAGGACCCGGGTTTGATCCCCAGCACCCACATGGCGGTTGAGAAACGTCTGTAACTCCAATTCCAGGAGAACTCCAGTTCCAGGGGAAACCGACACCCTCTTCTGACCTCCGAGGGATTGCACGACATGGGTGCACAAACCTACATGCAGACAGTACATTCATTCGCATAAAAAAGCATAAAAAAAATAAATAAAATTAAAAAAAAAAGTAAAAGCTCTTAACCAAGAAAAAATACAAAAAGATAAAAACATGGACTTAGTCATTAAGCCCTGCTCATGCATGCTCTAGAGCTTTCAAGGAGTTTTGATAACTTTGTCTTAAATATGAAAGAACTGCTAAAATAACAAAGATTTTAAAAGAACTCCAACTAAAAGAGACAGAAGCAAACAGAAAAAATACAGGTTAGGCCGGGCGTGGTGGCACATGCCTTTAATCCTAGCACTTGGGAGGCAGAGGCAGGTGGATCTTTGTGAGTTCTGGTCTACAGAGTGAGTTCCAGGACAGCTGGGGCTACAGGGAGACCCTGTCTCGAAAAGACCAAAAAAAAACAGGTTAGGGGTTGGAGATATGGCTAATGTACTGTTCTTGCACAGGACCCACATTCAGTTCCTAGTACCCAAATCAGGCAGCTCACAACCCCTTGTAACTCCAGCTACAAGGGCTATGACACCCTCCTCTGTCTGCCTCTGGCACTATACTCATGTAATTCCACCTACACTCAGATAAAAACACACACACAATTAAAAATAAAAATAAGGACTGAAGAGATGGCTCAGAGTTAAGAGCACTGTCTGCTGTTGCAGAGGACTAGGGTTTGGTTCCCAGAACCTCAAGCCAGCTACCGACCTTCCCTAGCTCCAGTTCCAGGGAATCCAACACTTTCTCTAGTCCCTCAGGTACTGCAAGACACAGGTGCACTTACATACTTACATACATGCAGACAAATATTCATATACATAAAATAAAAATAATTTAAAAAATTTTTTGTCTTTTTGGGACAGGGTCTCCCTGTAGCCACAGCTGGCCTGAAACTTGCTATGTAGACCAGCTGGCCTCCAGCTCAGAGATCCCCCAGCTTCTGCCTGCCTCCCAAATGCTGGAATTAAAGGCATGCACCACCATGCCCTGCTATAAATAATTTTTTCTTTTTTTTAAGCCAATTTTTTATTGAAGCTTTGTGCATTTCATACAAATTTTCAAATCAAATCTAGACCTGTACCCCCTCCCTGCCCCTCCCACCCCACCAGAGCTCATGATTCTCCCAAATATGTTTTTCATCTTTTTCTCAGTCTCTCAAAATTTTGGATACAGAAGTTTACTGTTTCGAGCAGAAGTTCACTGTTTCAGTCAGTTCTTTGACCCAGTCTTGTTGTTGTTGTTGCTGTTGTTAAATAAAAAATTGGGGGGTGGGGGGCTGGAAAGATGGCCTAGCGGTTAAGAGCACTGACTGCTCTTACAGAGGACCCGGGTCGGATCCCCAGCACCCACATGGCGGCTGAGAGCTGTCTGAAACTCCAATTCCAGGAAAACTCCAGTTCCAGGGGAATCTGACACCCTCTTCGACGTCCGCGACATTGCACGACACGGGTGCACAGACCTACACGCAGACAGTACATTCATACACATACAGAAATAAATAAAAAATAAAGTTTAAAAAAAATGTTTTTGGGTCTTTTTGAGATAGGGTCTCCCTTTAGTCCCAGCTGGCCTGGAGCTTGCTATGTAGCCCAGGCTGGCCTTGAACTCAAGAGCTCCACCTGCCTCTGCCTCCCAAGTGTTGGGATTAAAGGCGTGTATCACCACGCCTGGACTAAAGTTTTTTAAAAATAAAAAAGGTTAAAGGAACCAAAAACAATGCAGGACACAGAACATTTAAAGAAACCATAATTAGCATCCTTGAGTAAATAACAAAGATGCTGAACCCATTAAAAAGGAGCAAAGAAAAACAAAACATTACAACAGAGGAACAGAAAGGTGGAACTTAAAACAAATTTTTTCTTAAAGCTGATTTTTTGTTTTGTTTTGGTTTTTTTTAAACTGTTAAACTTTATTATAAATTAAAATTTCTTTACAAAAAAATTGCACATAATATTTGACCACTCTTAGGTTCTGATGCACTGGCATTTGCAATAGTTTCTTTAATCTTCAAGTTAAACAGTCTCAGCAAGGAGTCCAGAACGTAGAAAGGGCAATAAACAACCCTGCTAGAAGATTCAAGTGCAACTAGCAGATTGAGACAGGGTCTCCCTGTAGGCCTAGCTGGCCTGGCTGGAACTTACTATGTAAACCAGGATGGCCTTAAAGTCAGAGATTAAAGATGTGTGCCACCTTGCCTGGTGAGATCAGTTATTCTCAATGTCAGTATCAGAAGCAAGATAATAACAGAATAACACCTTCAAACTTTTTAGAAAAGAAAAATTTTGTTGAAGAAATGTCTCAACTGTTAAAAGGTCAAGTGTGAGGATAAAAATAAAGTCCAGGGGCTGGAGAGATGGCCTAGCGGTTAAGAGTGCCGACCGCTCTTGCAGAGGACCCGGGTTCGATCCCCAGCACCCACATGGCGGCTGAGAACCGTCTGAAATTCCAATTCCAGGAGAACTCCAGCTCCAGGGGAATCCGACGCCCTCTTCTGACCTCCGCGGCATTGCACGGCACGGGTGCACAGACTTGCATGCAGACAGTACATTCGTACACATACAGAAATAAATTAAAAAATTAATTTAAAAAAAAATAAAAATAAAAATAAAGTCCAAACCAGTGTAGTCTCTACATACTCACTACTACTGGTACAGAAAACCAAACTGAGGGAGTGAACCAAAAGGAAGGGTGGGATCCAGAAAAATAGAATAGAACAGCAAAGGAAGGCCTTTATAGGTCAGCTATAAAGACATTTAAGGAAAACAGGTTCTAAGTTCTTCTGCACCTCTATTAAACATGTTAAGCTCTTATTATTTATCTAATATACCCCTATTTACATACTCCTATTTACCTACAGGTTTTAAAAATCCTTAGAATTGTTTTTATATTATTATTTGGAGGATGTGTTTTGTTTTGAAACATGGTATCCCTTTGTAGCTCCAGCTGGCTTCCGCCTCATTACTGTAGACCAAACTGACCTCAAACTGGAGGTGATCCTTGTGCCTTAGCTTTTTAAGTGCTAGGATTGTAGACATGAGCTACCATACCTGGTTAGAACTTCTTTATATTTATTTACACTGGTGATCAAATGAACAGAAAACATTTAGATAAAATAAATGTGTGACTAGGAAATGAACTGATAGAACATTTTGTAAGTGTTGAGTCTGAAGCATGGTTATTAATTTTTTTAACCCCATAAGAAATTAAAAGATGGGTCATTCCTGATAGAGGAAAGGTCATTAACATCATACACGTAAAAGCTAGGAGGAATAAACAACAAATTATAAAGGTTTATTAATTTAGGCCCTTGAGTAAAGCACTGATACATTATAATCTAAAATCTCCAAGGCTGTCTGGTTCTAGATAAGTGTTCTAGATAAATGTGACAGTCTGAGTCTACAAATAAATTTGTTTCTTATAAAAATCCAGAATATTTTAGCATTTAAATTAAAACATATTGTATAGCTCAGGTTGATTTAGAACCAACTGTGGTCTTCCTCCTCAGTATCCAAGATTACAAGGATCACCACACTTGTCTAGATTTCTGAAATTACAAAATAACCAGATGAGCTACTGAATTGATAAAAGCCAATTTTCCTGTATCACTAAATAAATTTTAATTGAAATGTGTGGAGCTGGGCACAGTGGAGCATGCCTGCAATATGAATGTTTGGGAGGGAGCGGGAGGACCTTAGGGTCCAGGTCAGCCTGGACTACATAGCTAAACTTTTCTAAAAACACGAAATAAAACAAAAAAACAGGTGCTGTATTGCACACCTTTAATTCCAACCCTCAGGAGGAAGAGGCTGGCGGAACTCTGTAAGATCAAGGCCAGCTGGGGCTACAGGGAGACCCTATCTCAATAAGACACACCTTCATCAGTTCCAATAACAAATAGAATTTGTATAGATCTTCTAAATTTTATTCTTGTTGCTTCTCTGTCTCTGGAAAAACAGTTTGAGTACACTGCTACAAGGCAGCCAGCTGGGCAGTAACTAGAGTACCATCTGGTGCCTGCTTTGTATTTTCTAACTTTTTTTTTTTCCTTAGAATGATCCTGTCATGTACTGTTTGTTAAATCAATAAGCTATGGATTATTGAAGGGTCACTGAACTAATATAGCCAACTTAGGGAAACATTTATAAAGTAAATATTTCAGGAGGCAGAAGCAGGCAGATCTTTACAAGTTCAAGGCCAGCCTGGTTTACATAGTAGCCTGGTCTACATAGTGAGTTACAGGACAGCTGGGGCTCCAGGGAGACCCTGTCTCAAAGAGACAAAAAAAAAAAAAAAAAAAAGTAAATACCTCAAACAACAGTCATTTGGTCCTCCATTCACTAAGATTTTTTTTTTTTATTTATTCTTTTATGTGTATGAATGTACTGTCTTGCATGCAGGTCTGTGCACCCGTGTCGTCAGAAGAGGGCATCGGATTCCCCTGGAACTGGAGTTAAAGACGGCTCTTAGCCGCCATGTGGGTGCTGAGGATCGAACCCGGCTCTTCTGCAAGAGCAGCTGCGCTCTTAACCGCTAGGCCATCTCTCCAGCCCCCCATTCACTAAGATTTTTACAAAAGGCACAGAGAACTTAACACTATATTACAAATTGGGGAACTGTATACTTGCAATTATTCCCATAATAAAAATATATGGGCAATCTTGCTACTTCACTATTTTTTTTAAGTTGAAACAGAACCCAAACTTAAACTCAAACTTTAGAAAGACAATTTCCAATTTAATATGTTCACCAAGCTACTGGAAAATTTTTTGCTTTAATTTTTTTCTCAAAAAAAATATTCTGTCCAAAAATAAAAAATTTACGTCTAGCCTTTTCCCCACACAGGTCATAGGAAAATATCATTCCCAGTTCTTACTGTAAAAGCTATCACTGATTGTATGTGGACTTGAAAATAAGTGGCAGCCTTAAAAGGATTTTAAATGTCATTTCAGACTACAATAATGTCTCTTTACAACCATTTCACTATAATGGTCATATGTGTACACCTTTTAAGACAGTATTTTGTTTTTAAATACCTACTTATTTCTCTTCAGCCATTTTAATACCCAAACAATGTAATACCTACATTCACTTCTACAGAGAACTTAGGAACTACCAGACGAGCAGCTTACACACCACAAAAAGGACTGACTCCAAGCTGCGTGGGGGGGGGGACTTCCAGACATTTACAATTTAAATTTTATGTTTAACCACTGAAACAAACAGCTTTAAAACACCACCTAAAATTTCTGAATAGAAATTTCAGCCTCGAAACCACTCTAGGAGCAAACCTCTCCACTTTATGCTGCGACCAGAATGCCTGACCATTGACTTGGTTAGACGTCAAAGCTCAGTGGCATCATTCTTTGAAATTGAAAAATAAGCCATTCTAATTCAGATCATTGTTCAAGATCTAAGCTACCATTAGATCCGCAATGCTAAAACTGTTCGCCACTTCACAAGCTTCCCAAAACAAAACAAAACCAACACCTTGTGACAATATATATTTATGATAAAGCTCACTACAGGCTGTAAGCTTGTGGACACATAAAGGTTCTGCTCCTCAACCAGCCCACGCTGTACTATTGTCAGATGACTACTACATACCCACAGCTAGCCAGGAAGGACCCCTTATTTCAAAGAAATATTGAAAAATTACAATAAAAGAAAACACTTAAATTTGCCCTTTTTGATACAAAAACAATTTGCAAGCCATTAGACCTGGCCAAAAAAAAAAAAAAGTCAAAGCTCTTGCGTGGTGTTAGCATTTGCTGCAGGAAAAGAGAACATGGCTGAAATGCTTCTGAATTCTGAAGGGTGATATTTAAAATAGGACCATTCAAAAAACACTTGAGAATACAGGGCAGCTAGGAGGGCGAAGGTTGACACCTTAGAAGCCGCGCACTAGGGGCTCAGCACGGTGCATTTCCCTAATAGGGATGAAATGTTCAGGCCTCCGGTAGCTTCCATCTCCCGCGGATACTCTCCACAACCTCTTTTTTTATTTGGGGGGGGGGGGTGTCTGGTGTTGGAGGCTGTGTTGAGGATACTAATTCCTGCGGTAGCGTCACAATCCTTCAGTCATCAAACATTTTAAAGACCCCATCTCCTCTACATCTCTAGCCACATACAGTCAGGATGGGAGTTCTCTAGACCTATTCCTGCACCTCCTGCAGCGCGTTAACTAAGAGGGAAAATCAGTATCGAAAATAAAAGAGTTTCGGCTATTCTCTGTGACGCCGAAATTATAGGCTCTATTTCCTGCCCGTCTGGGGGGAGGGGGAGAGGGTGCAACCTCCGATCCCAGGCCCGCTGCCTCGCTCCTCTGCACCGCGCATATCGCTCCCCACCTCGGCCCCGCGCGCGCTTAGCCACTTCCCGCACCGCGCACCGCGCACCCCGCACCCCGCTCCCGCCCCGCGCGCTTCGCCTCACCCTGCACCGCGCACCATGCTCCCCGGCCCGGCCCCGCGCGCTTTGCAGCTCCTCGCACCGCTCTCCCGGCATCGCGCTCAGCGGCCCGGCCCGCGCGCTCCGCTGCACCCCTCTCCCGTAGCACCCACCTCGCGGCAGCGGCTTCGCCTCCCCGTTCTCATCGCGGCCCGCGCCGCCAAGGCCGTGCCTCCTCTTCTCCTTCTCCCGCTTCTCCTTGGGTCTGCGCGGCTTGGCGGCCGCCGAGGAAGCCGCAGGCGGGAGCAGGACGTGGTGAGGCTGAGCGTGCAGCAGCGAAGGGGTCACCAGCAGTTTGTGCGGCACCGGCTGAGATGAGGAAGCAGAGGCTGAGGAGACGGCCGGGCCGGTGGAGAAGGAGAAACAGCTACGAGAAGAGGACGCGGAGGAGGCAGCGGACAGAGGCGCGAAGCTCCACGCCGCCGGGCTGCCGTAGCTCTGAGACGAAGGTGTCGCGGGAGGCTGCAGCTGCCTGCCGTTCCCGCCGCTGCCCCCTTCCCCGTTCACTTTCCGCGGCGCCTTCTTCTCCTCAGTCCGGACCTTCTTGGCGGACACAGAACCCGGTGCATCCCGCGAGGAAGTCTGCAGCTTGCCAAATGCTTCCTTCTCAGAGAGGACCGCCACCGCTCTGTGAACTGGGTTCGGCGGTTCCGCCATTTTGCGCTCCTGTTGTATTTACTCTCCTCGGCTCTCCGGCGCGGGGCAGGGGGCGGGCTTCCATCTAGGGGCGAGGCCCCGGGCCCCGGCTGGGCTTCCATTGGGCAACTTAAAATAAGGGATGTTTGTATTATCCAATCAAAGTTTCGAACAGAAATGGTAGGGGTTGGATTACCAAGCAGGCCTTCTTTCGAGGTCAGAAGCCCTCCGGGCGCGGCTGCTGGCGGAGTAGGTGAGGGACGTCTTCCCTCCGTCTCGGTGCGAACTTGGGTGCCCTGGAAAGAGCCCCGCTCTCTGCCACGCCGTGGCTGAGATAGCTTAGAGGCTGAGGTGTTCAACTCGGAGAGTTTGCCGTAGTTGTACCACGTTCTCTTTTCACCCTCAGGCGGCTTCGCTTGGTTCCTACTTCCACACGTTTTGAAAACTGGTTTCGGCGATGCTCAGCTCAGCGGAAAAAAATTGTCTAGAGTTAAGTCTTTTCGTTAATCGAAATTCGACTGATGGGAAAGGCTAAAAATCTCTTCATGGCTTGAAAGTTTCCCTAAGGTCGAGAGCGCTAATGCTTTGAGGGAGAGGATTTCCTGCAAAGCTAACTTGAATTACTTCTGAGCGGGAAGGTAAAACCCAGGATTTGAAAAGTTTTTAAATTGCGATCCGAAAGGTTTTTATTTTATTGTCATACCTTTTTATCATTATACCTTTTATTTTATTTGTGTATGTGTATGATTGTACTGTCTGCTTGTAGGTTTGTGCACCGGTGTCGTGCAAATGCCGCGGAGGTCAGAAGAGGGTGTCGGATTCCCCTGGAACTGGAGCCAAAGACGGTTCTCAGCCGCCATGTGGGGGATGGGGATCGAACCTGGGTCCTCTGCAAGAGCTGTCGCGCTCTTAACCGCGAGGCCATTTCTCCAGCCCCTATTGTCATTATACCTTAAACTCATCAAGAAATTTCCATTAGCGATGTTTGTAAATGCCTGAAAAATCAAGTTAATTTCTGTATTTTTAATGATCTCGCCATGAAAGTTGGATCTACTCTAAGCATGTGCTTTGACTTTTAGCTTAAAAGACTCGGAATTTGAGTAGATGGTTTAAAAGCACGGTTGTAGCTATAACAAAGTGCATGCGTTTAACTGTAGATCATGTAGGAGAGCAGGACAGAGGACTAGATGTAATAGTCAAATTAGTTCATCAGTGAAAGGAAGTAACCTTTCTTGAATATCCTTGTGAGCTCAGGAAGTTGGACTTTTTTGTTATTTTGTTACCTCTTTCCTCTCATCCCTATTTAGAATTGAGAGGAAGTGACAAATTTTAGTATTGATTTATACTTAATTTCTTAGCTTTTAGAACAAGATTGTTAAACAGTGTTTCCTGAAGCCAGACTTAGACAAATTTGAGGCATTTCCTCTAATGTATGTAATCCAAATTTGGGTATGTATATGACATGAAACCTGACAGGAGACTGTGGGGAGGGGGCCAGGAGGAAAGGGGAGAGGGCATAGAAAAGCTAATAGAGGAAGGAAGCGACTTCATGTTTTCTCTCATCTGCAGCATAAGTAGCACCTGTATACACAGGGCATGAAAGCAGAGGGCACTGGAGGAATGGGAGGAGACAAGAGAGGGCAATGGGGAATGAATATGAGCAAACATGGATATACATATATGAAGATGTCAAAATAAAACCCATTCTCAGGGCCAGAGAGCTGGCTCAGTGGTTAAGAGCAGTGGCTGCTCTTGCAAAGGACCTGGGTTTGATCCCCAGCACCCACGTGGCAGCTAACAATGTCTGTAACTCCAGTTCCAGGGGCTCCTTCCCCGGCAATATGCTCATTCACATAAAAAAATAAAAGTAAAAATTTTTTTAAAGTTATCAAAATAACCTTTCTACTACTTTGACAAAGCCACTATTATGAGTTGGAAAGCCAGATTCCATCCACCCAGGATGTTAAAAGAGGCCATGCTTTATGTGTTTAAGATAAATCTACATCAGTGCTCCTGAAAATACTGATGTGCAGTCAGCAGCTCAGTCTGCCCTCACATCTAGGCAGTGTGAAGAGCTGTGCAGGCTCCCAGCAGGCATGGTTCCTTGACCTCATGCTCTTTGCAACAGGAAAAGGGATATTTTACCCAGGCCTAAGGGCAGTACTCTTACAAAACATGCTTACTTATAATTAAATCCAGAAATGGCCAGTGAAATTCCTTCCCCCTTGTATATAAGTCAGCCATTCTCTTTCAACTATATCATGCCTAACAATGTTTAACTGGGAGAGAATTTCTATGGGCCAACAGCTCCTCTTGGCATAATTTCTTTTATATGTATGTACATGTGTATACACATGTGCATATGTGGAAGCCAGAGAACAACCTCAGATGTCAGTCCTCAGGTACATACACTTTTTCTTTTTTAGACAGGCGTCTCTCATTGCGTGGAACTTGCAAAGTGGGCTTTTTTTTTTTATGGGTTCTGGAAATTGAACTCAGGTCCTTGTGCTTACAAATGCCTTACCAACTGAGCCATCTCCTAAGCTTTCATCATAACCTCTTTACTAAAACTAAAGCCATCCACCCTGCTGTCCACTACTGGTACTCTGTTCCAATATCCACATTTCTCACCCATGTAGCTATACTACTAGACTTTTCTTTGATTCCTGTTTCCTCGTTTATAGTTTATAGACAGAATACTATGTCCTTTTCTGTTCCACAGACAAAATACTATCAGTGCCTAAACAAAGAGCCCAACTCTTAAAGTTGTTTAAAACCAAGAATGAGCCCAATGTGATCTCAGTACTTGTTCTTTCTGATTTCTCTCAGAAGTGTTCTTCTAACAAAGAATATACTCTATTTGTATTACTTTTTTATTTTCTTTTTATTGGTATAAGTGTTTTGCTTGCATGTACATAAATACACCTGTATGTGCATTGCCCATAGGCCAGAATTGGAGTTCCAGATAGTTGTTAGCTACCATGTGGGTGCTGGGAACAGAACCCGGGTCCTCTACAAAAGCAGCCAGCAGCTAGTACTCCTAAGAGCTGAACCATCTCTCCAGCTCCTCTCTTTATGGAATAATCAGTACATCCAACATGTCATGGGAAAGAAATGAGGAACCTTGTCTTATTAGGGAAGAATTTGTATTTTCTGACCTCCATTAATTCAGGACAACATAAAAACCACAAACAGATGTTATCCATCAGCCTGTTGTTTGCAACATAAAATAGGGATAATTTGTTGCTTTCAACATTGCTACTTTCAGCAATGATTTTTTTAGAACACAGGAGCCTACACACACATACACATTATTCTGGGCCCCAGGCAAGGAAGTCATGGGGAGAAATGAGGGGCATAATCTAAGATTGAAGTTATTTATTTAGCTTAACTTGTTGATTACAAAAGGACTCTAAAGCCTAGTAAGATTGTTTACATTGTTTTCCTAAAC
>VZQC01010551.1:2211481-2235955 GCA_009823505.1 Rhizomys pruinosus | reverse complement strand
AAAGAAGAAAAGGTTTTCCAAAGCATTTTTTTGTGTGTTTTTGAGACAGGGTCTCCCTGTAGCCCCAGCTGGCCTGGAACTCGCTCTGTAGACCAGGCTGGCCTTGAACTCACAGAGATCTGCCTGTCTCTGCCTCCCAAATGCTGGGATTACAGGTGTACACCACCATTCCTGGCTCCAACGCATTTTTAAAACAGCTGAAATTCAGCATATGTTCTGAATGTTAGAAATAAATTGTGGTCGCAAAGAAAGAGACACTACTGCAATTAAAAGGTTCTTGGCAAGGTAAACGTTACTTCTGATCAGAAAGATCGAGTCTCACAAGAATGAGCAAGCACACTTTGCTAAGATGGCCTTCACCCTTTATCCTTATCATGAAAGAGAGCCCAGCTGCTCCTCGTTGGTCATGGTTCAACCACACAGTCTAAACCCAGTTGGCTAATTTAAAAGTGGAGAGAGGCACTTTACCAAGAATATTTGGCATTTGGGAATGTAGGGCTTTAGTACATAGTTTGGAGTCTAAAGTCATAAAAGGAAGAAGGGGGGTTGTGGAGAGAAAACAAGATATATTAGGTTAAGGGAACAAAAGCTTTCCTACAATGTAGCTATGAGACTTGCAAAAGGGGGACAGGAAATGAATGCTAAAGTTACAATTGAAATATTAAGAAACAAACATATCAAAGTATTAGTCCTATAACAAGGATACTGGAGAGAAAGACAAGCATTCGGTTTGAAATATTTTGACAGAAAAGTTTTTATTTCTTTCATGACTACAAACCAACGTTCTTTTAAATATGTCCTACCTTACAGGAAGAAACAAATCTAAAGCATGCCATGACCACCACATGCAAACATGTGCGTGAACCTGCACACACATAAACATACATACATCACAGACACACACCAAGGGTACAAAAGTGTAAACATGTAAGACCAGGTACAGGGGAGATGACTCAGTGAGCAAACCGCTGACCATGGAGATGTGGGGACTAAAGTTTGGATCCCCAAATCCAAGGAAAGGCAGAAAGGCAGATGCAATAGCATGTGTCTACAATTCCAGCACACTCACATTGAGATGAAAGGCAGATGCAGTAGAATGCCTGCAAGTGTGCCAGCCAGGAAGCGCAGCATGCTCAGCAGTCAACAAAAAGAGACCTGTCTCAAGTCGAACCTGCATGGCATATGAGTATGAGTGCCCTGGACACACACACTCACATCCACTCATGATACATATACACCAAAAATAACTTAAATATACCAAAAGTTAAGTCTAACATAGCTGAGGAACAAAACTCATCAGTTTCCATAATGCAACAGGACTTCTAAAACCTCCTCTCCTGATCTGGAGGGCATAGTCTGGAGGGCAGAGGAAAAGCAAGTGGACTATACAACTATAGCCTTTCTAAGAGGATATCTGGCCAAATGCAGCCAGCAAGATACAACTTTGTAAAATATTTTATTTTTATGAATGTATTGCCTGTACGTATGTAAGTGCACCCATGTCATCAAGTCCCTGCAGAAGTCAGAAGAGGGTGTTGGATCCCCTGGAACTGGAGTTATGGACAGTTAATTAGCTTCCATGTGGGTGCTGGGAATTGAACTCAGGTCCTCTGCAAGAGCAGCCAGTGCTCTTAAGCACTGAGCCATCTCTCCAGCCTCCAACATACTTTATTTTCTGTCAAATGTTAAATGAGAATATATATCTTATTTAAAGTGGAACATCAAGTCAGCATGCCAAGATTAAAGTGCAAATTCAAGTATTAGTTTCATACTTTGAATATCAAAAAAGTAATAATCCCTAAAATCATGGAAACATGTTGAACTAACTACACAGGGAGAAAAAAGGTATTTAAGTAATTTCATCCTGAATGTCATAAAGGGAAAACCAATTGCATTGAATCTTTAAATTGCTTTTGGTAAAATAGTCATTTTCACAAGATTCATTCTACCAATACATGAGCAGAGAAGGCCTTTCCATCTCCTTGTGTCTTTCTCAAGCTCTTTCTTCAAAGATTTAAAGTTTTCATTGTGAGGTCTTTAATGTCTTTGGTTAGGTTTATTCCTAGGTATTTCTTTGAGGCTATTGCAAATGGGAGTGTTTCCATGAACTCTTTTTCTGATTGCTTGTTATTGGTATATAGAAAATTGCAAGTTGGTTTTCTATCCTACCACTTTACTGAAAGTATTGATCATTTCTACAAGTTTTCTGGTAGAATTTTGGGACTCTCTTATGTATAATATATGACATCTGCAATTAGAGAGTATTTGTCCTCTTCTGTAAAGCTGGTAAACACAACAATGACTGGACAGCAAATTATCTCTGTTAGTGCAGTGGTGGCACTTTTATTTTGGGAGGAATCAACAGCTATCTAATTGAACTTAAGGCCCACTCAGTAAGAAATAACTCATATATGGTTCTGTGAACATAGCCAGATACACATGGCTGGAGAGGTTGTACATCCTAAAGAAAAACCTACTTTGTCACATCTCTAGACCAACATAATTTCTTACTGTATTCTAAATTTATATCCTTATATTTGCAAACAACTGTGCCTCTCATCACTCATCAAAAAAGCTTATTTTCCAACAAATAGAGACTATCACAGAATTCCACAACTGGTCAAACACAGAGAATAAGTGTCTGTGAGATGCCCAGCCCTAAGTGACACATCTACAATGCAACCTCTACACCTAAGGCTCAAGTAGAAAGAATATTAATGCATCTCTCAACTCTCACCAGCGAAGCTTCCTCATGTAACAGATGATGATTAGCACGGGAAGACACAGCTGTCCAAAGTGTAAAGAATAAGAGACCGCAGAGTGCTTGTCCCTAGAAAGGACTCCTATATCAAAACTCTGTCACCCAGGGGCATTGTACCCTCTTCTACAATGGCTCAGGGACCATTGTAGAAGAGGGTACAAAAAGACTAGAAGCCATGAGTGGTGGATGACCACAGGGAAACAGAGTTTTCCAGACAGCTGGAAAGTTGTTCATATGAACTTACAGCAATGGAGAGAGCATGCACAGGACCCATGCAAGCTCAAACCAGACAAAAACTCAGCATAGAAATGGGGAAATGGGGAAGCAGCATCAACCTTAACTAAAAAGCTATTGGCAACCAATGACTAGTGGGAGAGGGAGAGTTGGGTTGTTTTTTTTAAGGGAATGACACTAGATAGGTTGACCACACCCCAGTGGTTTGACTCACACTGATGGACATTTGGGGTTCACAAATTTGGCTCAATAGGCCTTAACACATATGACAAAATGCATGAAAACCAAAAGGGGAGTTATAGGAGGTGCAGGTAGGGGATCCAAATAGGATCATGTATGAAATCTACAAAGAGCAATTGAGGAGCTGAAGAGATAGCTCAGTAGTTAAGAGCACTTGCTTATGTGAAGTACCTGAGTTCAATTCCCAGCATCCATGCCAGCCAGCTAAAAACTGACTGTAACTCCAGCTCTAGGAAATCGAATGCCCTCTCCATGATCACCTACATACACATGCACATACACACAAAGACAAACTCGTAAACATAAGCAAAATTTACTTTTTAAAAAGAACATTTGAAGGCTGGGTGTGGTGGCGCACGCCTTTAGTCCTAGCACTTGGGAGGCAGAGGCAGGCGGATCTCTGTGAGTTCAAGGCCACCCTGGTCTACAGAGTGAGTTCCAGGACAGCCAGAACAACAAGGTGACCCTGTCTTCAAAATGAGGTCATAAAAACAAAAAAAAAAAGAACATTTGGGAGTTGAAGCAGTGCATAGCTAGTATTAAAAAATGGGTGATAGGCTAAAAGGGAAAGAGGGGGGGGGTTTTAAAAAGTGAATGGAGGAAAGCTTTATGCCGAAGTGTGGGAGTGGAAGCATGGGACCATTGAGATGCAGCGTGAGGCACTAGTTGGGGGAGGGGGGGGGGGATAGAGGGCAGGTGGATCTTTGGGAGTGAGTTCAGAGGGGGGCCAAAAAGCCCAATGGGATCGTTACTGGAGCGGATTGAAAGGAGAAAGGGAAATGTCAGACAGTAGAGAGAGGCAGGGTCGGGTGGGGCTAGTGGAGGTAAGGGACCCTGTCATTGAAAATCCCTAAAAGACTTAATTAATTATTAATTAATTAGTTAGTTAAAAGGGAAATAGTGTTTATCGGGGGTATGGGTTATTAAACTGTGTTTCATACATTCGTACATACAATTCTCGATCAATAATCTTAGACTCATTGTGCGCCTTTCCATACCCGCCCACCAACCAGAGTTCAGGCATTTGCGCATACAAATGTCTTGCATGCTTTTCTTTTCATGATAGCTGTTCCAGAGGTCTTTTTATTTTTGTCCAAATTTATTTGGGTGTGGGGCTCAAGTCATGAGGAAGAGGAACGTATTCAGTTTTGGAGAGAACTATCAACTGTTTCAGTTCAGTATGTTGTGGCTGTTGTTTTGTCCCCTAACGTTGCTTTGTTGGTTGGGTTCCTACCAAGCCTTGAATGTGCTTATATATAGAGGATACTATATAGATTCACAGTATATTGAAATTATGTCTAGCTGAAAACAACTGTATTTGATTTCCAAATCATATCGCAGGACCGCACATTTTGTGGCATTTGAATTGTAAACTACTAGGGCTAAGATATAGGCAGGACTACCGCTGCACAACCCTTCACACCCATACTAAAGCCAAATCCAAGGTCTGAAGATAAATGGTAGATCATAGAATGCTAGAACCCATGTAAGGATAACAAGGATTCACGGGAAGAGTCAGATAGCAGCAGAGGTTGTTTTCATGCAAAACGGTTGTTTCGAATCATGAGAGGAATGTTACATGAACTTTGGCTCAGGGATCCCAGAGGAAAAGGAATCTTATGGGGCACGCACATAGTACTAGGTAAGTGTGGTAGCTAGCAATCCACAGATGAGGGGATACCATTCGTCANTCACTACCCACCACAGCTGCACAAGCTAACGATCCAATGATCAGGTAATCTCCCTAGCTGAAGTGCCTGGCCCCTACCTTCTGCGCCAGGTGGTCCAGCCAAAGCCCCCGATCTCTATGCACCCCTTGAAAAATTGTTACTTGTCTTATGATATAAGTAGGATGTGTCCCACCAGTTATATAGGTTTAACTGATTTTTTGTCCAGGGAAGATAAAATCCACCAAATAGGAACAATACGTCTTCATGTTTTGCTGGCGGTTGAGCGGTATATGGCTTTTTAGTCTCAAAAGTATCCCAGGAGTCAGAGGCAGGGGGATCTCTGTGAGGTCAAGGCCATCCTGGTCTACATAGCAAGTTCCCAGGCACCTGGGGCTACAGGAAGACCCTGGCCACCCCCCAAAAAATCTTATGTTAAAAACTTCTTGATACTCTACAAGAAAATCAATAATGACCAACTTAATCTTTCTCAGCAAAAGTACTCAGCATAAATACTATAAGTTTAATAGTGTAAGTTATAGAGTTTAAATCTATTAAAAAAAAATAAATAGCTGGGCATTGTGTCGAGAATGCATTCCCCTTGTCAATTCTTCGACTTGGGAGGCCAGAGGCTAGGCAGAGATCTCTGTGAGTCAAGGCCGGCCTGGTCTACAGAGTGAGCTTCCCCTCTGAGCAGCTGGGTGCTGAGCAGCGGAGACACTGTCTTCGAAAAAACCAAAGAACAAAACAAAAAAACAAAACAATACAAAAAATAATTAGAACCTTTGGATGACAATCACAAATCATTCTTTATATTTGGTAAAACTGATAAAAAATGAACGGTTCTCGTATGATAAATTTGCTACACATAAAACCAAAGGTGGTTATTTTTTACGCTTGTCTTCTTATTCAACTCTATGTGAATGTATTTTCAGTTTGGTCGTAGACCAGATAGCACTTTTATTGGTGTTTTTTTGAGACGGGGTCTCCCTTTTAAGTCCCAGCCTGGCTCCTGGAGTTTCACTTTGTTTAAGACCAGTTGCCTTGCGCCTTGACCTACTCACAGAGATCCACCTGCCTCTGGCCTTCCCATTCAGTGCTAAGATTAAAGGCGTGCGCCACCACATCCGGCCTCAGAGCACATATTTTACAAATCTTAAAAGCAAACCAGATCTAGTGGCACATTCCTTTAATCCCAGAACTCAGGAGGCAGGCACACACAGACTTCTGAGGGGACAGTGTGTTGTACATAGCAAGTTCCACATCACCAAGGCCTATGTAGTGAGACCTTTTCTCAATAAAAAACTTGAAGTAGCTCCTCTGTCCAGCTTGGCAGTGTTTTTCTTGTCTTTTATTTCTTTGACGCTGTTATGTGTAACCTGACTCTTCTCTGTTCTTGCTTTACTTGATGGTTCTTAGGATTAACTCCTTGAGTTGTGAAATAAACCTCATGTGTTCACAAAAACTAAATCCACCTTTGCTTGTTGAAGTGGATCTGACTTCTGTAACAGCTCACCTCTAGAAGCAGACATGGTTTTCAGTATCCCATGCACAGAACCCAAGGAGCACTCTGGTGCTGACAAAGGCTTATAAATATGTCTTCTGAGCCAGACGTGGTGACACACACCTTTAATTCTAGCACTCAGGAGGCAGAGGCAGGCAGATCTCTGTGAGTTCAAGGCCAGCCTGGTCTACAGAGTGAGTTCTAGGACAGCTGGAGCTACAGAGAGACCCTGTCTCAAAAAGACCAAAAATAAATAAATAAAAATAAATAAAAAATAAATGTCTTCTGGGTAGACTTTGGGAAGTTCTTCATGCCATTATGACCAGCTCAATCAAGGCCTTTGACTCCTGCCTCCTAGAAAGTGGTCATTTGATGACCAAGCATTGAAGAAAAATTTAAAGATTTGCTTATGTTTATTTGTTTGTTTTCAGATAGGATCTCTCTGTAGCTCCAGATAGCCTGGAACTCACTATGTACGCCAGGCCTCAATCTCATAGAGATCTGCCTGCTTCTGCCTCCTGAGTGCTGGGATTAAAGATGTGCACCACCATGCCAGGCTGCTTTTATTATTTTTTAATTTTTAGTATATATGTGGGTGTGTGTAGGTATGTGCATGTAAACACAGGTACCCATAGAGTCCACAAAAGGGTGTCTGATGCATGCTGACAGTGCTGGGAGCTGAACTCAAGTCCTCTGGAAGAGTTATTCATGCGTGCACAAAAACTGAGCTATCTCGCCAAACCTAATTTTTTTAAGTGTGTGTGTGTGTCTGTGTGTGTGTGTGTGTGTACACGCCAGCATGCCATATGTGTCTGGATGCCCACAGAGACCAGAACTGGACATCAGATCCCATGGAGCTGGAGTTACAGGCAATTTTAAGCCACCCAATATGGATGCTAGGAATCAGACTTAGAACCTCTGAAAAAAAAAAAAAGTACTTTTTTTTTTTGGTCTTTTCGAGACAGAGTCTCCCTGTAGCCCCACCTGACCTGGAACTCACTCTGTAGACCAGGCTGGCCTTGAACTCACAAAGATCCACCTGCCTCTGCCTCCCGAGTGCTAGGATTAAAGGCGTGCGCCACCACACCCAGTTCTAGTTTTGTCTTTCTACATATGGATACCCAGCTGGAACATGCTATGTAGACCAGGCTGGCTGGATCTTAGAGATCCACCTGCCTCTTCAATCCCAAGTGCTGGGGTTAAAGGTGTATGCCATCATGCATTACTGTGTGCATGCAGGGGCACTTGGGTATGCACACAATGGGTGTGGGCTGCACATCACATGGTGTGCATGTGGCGGTCAGAGAATGTTTTTGTGGTATCTGTTCTCTCTTTCCTCCTTTCTGTAGGTTCCAGAATTGAATTTAGGTTGTCAGGCTAGCACAGCAAGTGCCTTTAGCCATCTTTCTTGTCCTCAAATCATTTTTAAGTGGAATTTAAATAAAAAAAATAATTTATGTATATGAGTGTTTTGCCTTCATGTATGTAAGTGCACCCATGCCGGAAATGCCTGCAGTGGATAGAAGAGAATGTCAGATTCCCAAAACTGGAATTACAGATGGTTGTTAGCTGTCATATAGGTGCTGGGAATCCAACCTGGGTCATCTGCCAGAGTAACCAGTGCACTGCTAAGCCATCTCTACAGGCCCTAAAGAGGCATTTTTTGATGGTTATTTTAGCTGTGTTCATTATATATTTATTTTCAAATTAATGGCACAGAAATAATTATAGAAATAATAGGGGCTGGAGAGATGGCCTAGTGGTCAAGAGCGCCGACTGCTCTTACAGAGGACCCGGGTTCAATCCCCAGCACCCACATGGCAGCTGAGAACTGTCTGTAACTCCAATTCCAGGAGAACTGTTTCTGTCGTTTCCCCATTTAGGATGATATTGGCTGTGGGTTTCCTGTATATGGCTTTGATTACATTGAGGAATAATCCCTCCAATCCAATTCCCCCTAGGAATTTAAGCATGAAGGGATGCTGGATTTTGTCAAAGGCGTTTTTAGTGTCAATTGAGATGATGGTGTGGTTTTTGTCTTTCATCCCATTTATGTGCTTGATGATGTTTATTGATTTTCGTATGTTGAACCATCCCTGCATCTCTGGTATGAGTCCAACTTGGTCATGATGGATGATCTTCTTGATGTGGGTCTGTATGCAATTTGCCAGTATCCTGTTTAGAATTTTGGCATCTGTGTTCATTAGGGAGATGGGTCTATAGTTCTCCTTTTTGGTTGTATCTTTAAGATTATGGCTGATAGGTTTGTGTTGCTTCCTTTCGCCTTATTGTCCATTTGTGGTTTTGGTTTAGGTTTCTACTCCTGCAGTTATGCTTTTATTCATTTCTCTTTCTAGGTGCCTGGGGATGGTTGCTCCCTTCTTCTGTCCTTTGTATTTCTTCAAGTATTCTGTGAAGGGTTGGTTTTCCGGACATGTATTCTTTCATCTTGTTTATGTCATGGAAGACTTTTCTCTCTCCTTCAACTATAATCGACATTTTTGCTGGGTATAGTAATGTGGGTTGGCATCTATAGTCCTTTGGCACTGGGAATGCTTTTCTCCAGATTCTTCTTGCTTTCATAGTTTGCACTGAGAAGTCAGTTGTAATTCTGATAGGTTTTCCCTTATATGTAACTTGTTTTTCTCTTGTGGCTTTCAGAATTTTGTCTTTCTTTTGGGCATCTAAGGTTTTAACTACGAAATGATATGGAGAGTTTCTTTTCTGATCTTGTCTGTTTGGAGTTCTATGTGCTTCTTATATTTGTATTGGTTTGTCTTTTTTTTAGTTTGGGGAAATTTTCATCTATTATTCTGTTGAAGATCTGATCAATACCATTCTCTTGGGATTCTTCTCCTTCCTCTATTCCTATGATGCAGAGGTTTGATCTTTTCATAGTGTCCCACAGCTCCTGGTTGTTCCACTTTTGTGTATTTTTAAATTTTTCATAATCTTTACTTGAGGTTTTTAGTTGTTCTGTGTTATCTTCCAGGTCTGATATTCTTTGTCCTGCTTCCTCCATTCTACTTCTGAGGCTTTTTCCATTCCTTTCCTCTTGATTGGATGAGTATTTTATTTCCTTTTTCATTTCATCTTGTGATTTCTTTAGTATTTCCACTTCCTTTTGGAGCTTCTCAATCTCTTCCTGTAGCTCTTTCCTTCGATGGTTGGTTTCCTTATCTATTTCAACATGGGATCTTTTCAGTGTTTCCACTTCCTTCCAGAATTTGTCATTCTCTCTCTCTCTCTCTCTCTCTCTAAGTCCTTCTTGAGTATTTCATTCTCTTTCCTACATTCTCTGACTTGTGCTTTATAGTCTTTGACTTCTTTGAGTATGTCCACAATTGTACTTCTAATATCTGTGTCCTGGGCCATTCCCAGGGGGGGATCCCACTGTAGGAATCTTCCACAGGGTCGGTAAAGCTTGGTGTGGAATTATCCTGCACCTTTCCCATGTTGTCTCTTCTTCGTGTCCCTGGCATGTGGTTTTCCCTTTGCCTATATTCCAATGTGAATCCCAAATGCCTCTTCACTGTGTTGAAGGCTTGCTTTGCTTGCCTCTTTCAGATGCCTTCCTTGTTTGATTGATTGATTTGTTTTTCTCCTTTTCTCCTTGCTTATGAAGTGTTGACTTGGCTAAGTTTTAGGCTTTCTATTGGAAGTCTAACTCACTCTTCCCTTTCTGTTCTGATGGACACTCCTTTGGCAATCCCAGTTGTGGGGGGCGGTAGCCCGTACCTATGCTTCAGGTGGTCTTGGGAAATCCCTGATCTCAAGTCTTACAGTGGCAACAGGCCCACAGCCACACAAGACAATTGAATCAAACTGAAGATGATTGAATCAAAGGAAACAATCCACCTGGCTGAAGCACCCAGCTCCTACCTGTGCTTCAGGTGGTTTTGGGAAATCCCTGATCTCCGTAAATTTTAAAATTTTAAATTTGTGTATGAGAGTACTGCCTACATATTTGTAAGAGCCACTGTGTCATGCAATGCCCACAGACATCAGAAGAGGGCATCAGATTCCCCCTGGAACTGGAGTTATGGACAGTTGTTAGCTGCCATATGGGTGCTGGAATGCGGGTCCTCTGAAAGAGCAGCTGGTGCTCTTAACAACTGAGTCATCTCTCCATCCCCCAAAAATAAAATTAAAAAAAAAATCGAAAATGAAAATCAACTAAAAACTGACATAGTACTGTTAGAATTGGTGAATAGAAATTTATTTCAAAGCTCTATTTTTATAGCATTCAGACACTACTACTTTTTTATTCAAAACCATTTTTGTTAAAGTTTTGTGCATTTCATACCACATTTCTTAATCGAATTTAGACCCATTCCTCCTTACTTGCCTCCCAACCCCACCAGAGCTCATACATGTCTTTCATCTTTTTAAACTTTTTTTGATGCATAAGTTTACTGTTTGGGGCAGAAGTTTACTGATTCAATCAGTTCTTTTTTGTTGTTGTTCCTTCCAATTTATATCGCTCCAAAATATGCATATATACATGTGTGGTGGTTTGAATGAGTGTCCCCCATAGGCTTTAAATATTCAGACATTTGTCTCCAGTTGGTGGCACTGTTTTTGGAGGTCTTAGAAGGTGTGGCCGTGCTAGAGGAAGTATGTCACTGGGGGCAGGCTTAGTGAGTTTAACAAGCCTCGTGGTCTCCAGTCACCCTCTCTCTGCTTCCTGTGCTCTTTGCAAGATGTGACCCTTGGCTTGCTGCTCCAGATCCAGCCGCCGTGCCTCCCGCCACAACAGACTCTAATTCCCTGGAACCGTCAATCGTAAGCTCAAATAAACTCTTCCTTTTATAAGTTCCTTGGTCATGATGTTTTATCACAGCAACAGAAAAGTGATTAATACAGTTATTTGGTACCAGGAGTGGGGTATTGGCTGTGAAGAACCTGACCATGTGGATGTTTGGAGAAATGTGGAAGACTTTGGAACTTTGGGCTAGAAAAGCTGTAGACTACTGTAAGCAGAGCTTAAGGGGCCATTCTAGTAGAAGCCTGGAAGAAAGCATTGCTGCAAAAAAATGTAGTTCCAGAGGAAAATAAAGACTTAGGCAGCAACTGGGATATTTTGATAAAGAGTCTGGCAGCAGTTTGCCCACAGCCCAAATGCTTGCCTGATGCTAAGTTGAAAAGCAATGGACTGATGTCTTTGGCGGAGGATATTTCAAGACAGCCTAATGTAGAAATGGTGGTGTGGCTTTTAATGGTGAATATTATACAGATCTACAGTGAAAAAGAGCAAATGGGGCAGAAGGAAATGCAGAATGTACAGTTTGGATCTGAAAAGTACACTAGGAAGATTAAAGGTGTGGCCAAGGCATGTGAAGGAGAGGCTCCCTTTCATAAGGAGACTAAAGTGATTAAGGAGAGGCCTGGAGATTTACAAGTAAACAAAAGAATCAGTACCTTCAGGGCAAGACCACACCCAGCTTATACTCCAACAAGTCCAGGGCAGAGAAAAATTGCAAATGTGGTTAAAGTAGGAGAGAGTCCATCCCGAACTTGCAGCCAGATTCGGCAATTTCATTCACGTGGTGCTGGCTTTAGAGGCATGAAGTTTGCAAGAGTGAAGGGGTCATCAGTTCTTCCTCCACGGTTTCAGAGAGCCAAAGAGGCCAGGCAGAGTGCAGCAGGGGTGTCCCTGAATAAAGAAGGCCCTGATAGGCCATTGCATGAAGCTGTGAATGTGAAGCCTGGTTGGCAGCGGAGACCCCAAGAAGACATTCGAGATGCCAGACCTGTGAGATATTTGCCAAGGAGAGCTGCATACAGGGAGTGGTACCAGCCTAAGAAAGAGATGTATGTTGCAAGCAAAGCTGGAAGAGCTGAGCCATCTAAGCCCTTTGGAAGTAAAGTCCCAGAAGTTGCACATGGAGCTACTGGACTTGGAGTTTGCCCTGCTGGTTTTCGGTCTTGTTTTGGTCCAATATTTCCTCACTATGCCTCTATTCCTCCCTTTTGGAATGGGAATGTGTATTCAGTTCCACTGTACGTTGGGAGTTTGTAATTTGCCTTTTGATTTTACAGGAGCTTACAGTTAGGAGATTGGCCTGAGTCTCAGAAGAGACTTTGGACTGTAGACTTTTGAATGGCATTGAAACTGGTAAAGACTATGGGGACTTTTAAGGTTGGACAAAATGCATTTTGCATTTTATATGGTCAGGAGCCTATGGGGGCCAGGGAGTGGAATGTGGTGGTTTGAATGTGTTTCCCCCATAAGATTCAAATATTCAGACATTTGTCTCCAGTTGGTGGCACTGTTTTTGGAGGTCTTAGAAGGTGTGGCTGTGCTAGAGGAAGTATGTCACTGGGGGCAGGCTTAGTGATTTTAACAAGCCTCATGGTCTCCAGTCGCCCTCTCTCTGCTTCCTGTGCTCTTTGCAAGATGTGACCCTCAGCTTGCTGCTCCAGATCCAGCCACCATGCCTACCTCCACAATGGACTCTAATTCCCTGGAACCATCAATCATAAGCTCAAATAAACTCTTCCTTTTATAAGTTCCTTGGTCATGATGTTTTATCACAATAACAGAAAAGTGACTAATACAACATGCCACACATATACCAAAATTATGACATCTAAAAATAAACTATAGGTTAATTCCAAAACATGTTTAGGGATTCACATTTTGACAGTAGAGTTATATGCAGGTCAAGAAAAAATGTTACTTTACATTCTTACACTGCATAGTAAGTTGAAGAGTAACATCAGGTATTACATTTACTAAAAAAGAAAGAAAAAAAAAGAATTATTCAGTTTGCCTTTCAAATAGAGATTTGGTACTAGGATCCACAAATAAGGGATGCCATACATTGTTTATTTTGGGACTGTGTTACTTCACTTAACATAATGGCTTCTAGTTCCATCCATTTACCTGCAAAGTTAATGAGGTCATCTTTCTTTACTGATGCATAGAATTCCTTTGGGTAAATGTACCACATTTTCTTTATCCACACATCAGTTGAGGGGCACTTGGGTTGCTTCCAGCTCTTCATTATTGTGAAGAGAGCTGCAATAAATATAGATGTGCATGTATGTCTGCCATAAAATGAGTCTTGTAAGTATATACCTAGGAGTGATATGAGTGGGTCAGGTGGTAGGCTCATTTTGAGTCTTCTGAGAATTCTACACACTGCTTTCCATAGGGGTTGTATGTGTTTGCATTCCCACCAGCAGTGGATGAGTGTTCCCCTTTCCCCACAACCTCTCCAACATTTGGTATCCTTTGTTTTCTTGATCATAGCCAGTATTACCAGAGTAAGATTGTGGGGCCTAATAAATCCATTATGGGTGAGTTGTAAGAGAGCTGGCTTCTTACCCTGATAACCTAGAAGGCCAGAAGGAGATGGGAGCCACTCCCACTTGCCATTTCTATATCAGGTGTCTGCAGCCCACCCCCTGGGGGAGTGTAGCAGTCCTAAGCTTATCTCTTCTGAGGCATGTCCACCCCAATCACAGGAAGCATATGACACAAGACATAAAGCTTATCTGGGGGGGGGGGATATGGTATTCCCACCATAAAACTTAGCCATTACAAAATGCACATAGGCTTCCCCTCTATCCCTCCCACCTCCTGTTCAAAGAGCATGCCAAAGCTGCTATATAAAACCCTAAACTCCTCAATAAATGAGTTTGCTCACTGACGCTGCTCCTGGATTCTTTCTTTGATCGGTCAGATTCATCACCACTTCAGGGGTTGTCTCTACTCCCTCTTGCTCCCACCTGATTGTAACCCCAGGCAGTCACACCATAGCTAGGCATGGCTGCCATACATGGGGTCCAGGGAAGGTGACCAGGGAGGCAGGAGCCTCACAGCTGATGAAGCCAACATAAGATGAAATCTTAAAGTGGTTTTAATTTTCATTTCCTTAATCATTAGCAATGTTGAATACTTCTTTTTTTTTTTTTAACATTTTTTCATTGATGCTTTGTGCATTTCATACATCATTTTCCGATTCAGTTCAGGCATATTTCCCTTTCCCTTCCCCCTTAAGATGTTTCTCAGCCATATTTACTTCTTCATTTGTGAAGTCTCTGTTCAGCTCTTTAATCCATCTTTTGAGTCTGTCATTTGTTTTCTTGCTCCTCTGTTTTTTGAGTAGTTTCTCCATGCTGGATGTTAATGCTCTATCAGATGTATCACTGATAAAGGTTTCCTCCCACTCTGTGAGTTTTCTCTTCACTACATTGATTGTTTTTCACTGTACAGAAGCTTTTGAGTTTAATAAGGTCCCACTTGTCAACTGTTGACCTTATTTCCTGCCCAGCTGCTGTCTGATTTATAAAGTCTTTTCCTATGGCTATGACTTGTAGGTTACTGCCAACGTTTTCTTCTATCATTTTCAGAGTCTTGGGTTTCACATTGAGGTCTTTGATCCATTTAGGGTTGATTTTGGTATAGGGTGAGAGGTAGGGGTGTAATTTTATTCTTCTACAAGTGGTGATCCAGTTTTGCCAACACCATTTGCTGAAGGTTCTGTCTTTCTTCCATTAAGTCTTCTTGGCCCCTTTGTCAAATATGAGGTGGCCAAAATTGCAAGGGCTCAAGTATGGATCTTCAATTTTGTTCTGTTGATCTACGGGTCTGATTTTTTTGTTTGTTTGGTTGGGTTTTTGTTTTTTTTTGTTTTTTTTTTTTTTTTTGCCAATATCAGGCTGTTTTTTTTTTTGTTTTTTTTTAATTTTTTAATTTATTCTTTTATGTGTATGAATGTACTGTCTGCATGTAGGTTTGTGCACCCATGTCATGCAATGCCGCAGAGGTCAGAAGAGGGCATCAGATTCCCCTGGAACTGGAGTTAAAGATGGTTCTCAGCTGCCATGTGGGTGCTGGGGATCGAAACCTCATCCTCTGCAAGAGCAATTGGTGCTCTTAACTGCTAGGCCATCTCTACAGCCCCTGGGCTGTTTTTATGACTCTAGCCTTGTAATATAGTTTGAAGTCTGGTGTAGTAATCCCCTCTCCATTGCTCTTTTTGCTCAGGGTTGTTTTGGCTATCTGGGGTCTTTGTTCTTCCATATGAACTTTAGGATTTTTTTCCTAGGTCTGTGAAGAAGCTCGTGGGGATTTTAATTGGGATTGTATTGGATCTGTGTATTACTTTTGGCAGGATGGTCATTTTTACTATATTCTTCCAATCGATGAGCTTGGGAGGTCCTTCCATCTTCTGGTGTCCTCTTCAATGTCCTTCTTAGGGATTTAAATTTTTCATTGTAGAGATTTTTAGTGTCTTTGGTCAGGTTTGTTCCTAGATATTTTATGGTTTTTTTTATGCTATTGTGAATGGGAAGGGATCCTTGTATTCCTTCTCCAACTGCTTGTTATTGGTATAAAGAAAGGCTACTAATTTTTCTAGGTTAATTTTATATCCTGCCACTTTATTGCAACTGTTAATCATTTCTATGAGTTTTCTGGTGGAGTTTCCAGCATCCTTTAGGTAGACTATCATGTCATCTGCAAAAAGGGATAGTTTGACCTCCTCTATTCCAATTAGTACTCCTGTAATTTCCTTTTTTGTCATATTGCTCTAGCAAGCATTTCAAGCACTATATTGAAAAAAAGTGGGCATACAGTACAGCCTTGCTGGTTCCTGACTTTAAGGGAAATGCTTCTAATTTTTCCCCATTTAGAATAATGTTGGCTATGGGTTTGTTGTATATGGCTTTCATTATGTTGAGGAATGATCCCTCCAGTACAGTACCCTCTAGGACTTTAAACATGAAGGCATGATGAATTTTGTCAAAGGCCTTTTCTGCATCAATTGAGATGACCATGTGGTTTTTGTCCTTCAGTATGTTTACGTGCTTTATGATATTTATTGGTTTACATATGTTGAGCCATCCCTGCAACTCTGGTATGAATCCCACTGGGTCATGATGGATGAACTTTTTGATGTGTGCCTGTACGTAGTTTGCAAGTATTTTGTTGAGAATTTTTGCATCTATGTTCATTAATGAAATGGGTCTCTAGTTTTATTTTGATTATATCTTTACTTAATTTTGCTATTAGAGTGATGCTGACTTCGTAGAAGTAATTTGGGAGATTTCCCTCTGTTTCTATCCCCTCGAATAATTTGAGTAATAATGGCTGTAGGTTCTCTTTAAATGCCTTATAGAATTATGCCATGAATCCACCTAGGCCTGGGCTTTTCTTAGTTGGGAGATTTTTTATTATAGTTTTAATTTACTCATATATTATGGGTCTGTTAAAATTGTTGATCTATTCTTGGTTAAGCTTTGATGATTTCCATTTTTCAAATATTCATCCATTTTTCTTGGGTTTTCAAATTTAGTAAAGTATAGGTCTACATAACAAATTCCAGGCCAGGTGGGGCTACAGAGAGACCCTGTCTCAAAAAAACCCTAAATAGATAAATTAATTAATTAATTAATTAATAAAATTTAAAGATCAAGAAAAAAAGACATCTGACAGCAAACATTGATGAAAACGTGAGGGAAAGAGCAACTCTTGTTCTCTCCTAGTGAGAATGCAAACTAGCACAGCCATTAGGGAAATAAGTATGGAGATTTCTCAAAAAATTAAAAACTATAGAATTGCCATATGACCCAGCTATACTACTCCTGGGCATATAACCACAGGACTCCTTGGCCTACCAGAGATACACTTTCACATCCATGTTCCTTGCTGCTCTTCATGATACCAAGGAAATAGAACCAGCCTAGAGATCCACCAACAGATGACTATATAATGAAAATGTAATATATATATTAAATATATATGAAAATGTAATATATATATACTACATTTTCATTATGCATTTTATTACACTATAGGAATTTTATTCGCCTATAAAAAGAAATGAAATCATGAAGTTTGCAGGAAAATGGGTTGGGTCTGGAAAATATGACAATAAGCCAGCTGACCGATACTCAGAAACAATAAAACTACATGTCCTCTCTCCTATGGAGTTCCTAGCCTATTATGGGTGTGAGTACAGTTGAAGCCTAAAAAACTATAAAGACCATTAGAGGAAAAAAAATAGATGATGATAAAGGATGATGTTGGGGGCAAAAGGCAGCATAGGATAAGAATGAGGAAGAGACTGGGCAGGCGGGGGAGGAACACAGAAGAGATCAGGAGAGATGAGGGGGGAAGGCAAATCACTAAAACACATTTTGTTCCAAAATGATATCTAGGGGCTGGAGAGATGACTCAGTGTTTAAGAGCACTGGATGCTCTTACAGAGTTCCTTGGCTCAGTTCCTATCTACACTCACTTGGTGCCTAACAACTGTCCATAACTCCAGTTCCAGGGAATACAATCCCCTCTTCTGACATCCATGGAGATTGCACAATACAGGTGCACTTGCACACATGCAAGCAATACACTCATACACATGAAACAAAAATAATTAATATATTTTTTAAATGATATCCAAGTCAGGCATGATGGCACATACCTTTAATCCCAACACTGGGGAGGCAGAGGCAAATGGATCTCTGTTAGTTCAAGGGCAGCCTGGTCCATGTAGCAAGTTCAGGCCAACCAGGGCTATATCAAAACTTTTTGTCTTTTTGAGGCAGGATCTACCTATAGCCCCAGCTGACCTGGAACTAAAAAATATTATTTTTAAATTATCATAGAAGACATTAAATTTATTTTTATTACTTTTTAGACTGGGTCACCATTTAGCCCCAGCCAGCCTGGAACTTGCTATGTAGACCATCCCAGTTGATAACTCCAATTGTTATGAATTGCCATGTGGGTGTTGGGAATGAAATCTGAAAGAGTAGCAAGTGCTCTTAACTGGTGAGCCATCACTCAAGTCCCTCATATTCTCTTTTAAAAAGTTATTTTTAAAGTCAGGTGTGGTGGTGCGTGCCTTTAATCCCAGCATGAAGATCTCTGTGAATTCAAGGTCAGCCTGGTCTATATAGTGAGTTCCAGGCCAGATAGGGTGGCTACAGGGAGACCCTGTCTCAAAAAGACCAAAAAAAATGATTTAATTTATTTTTATTTTACATGTGTGAGTGTGTTGAGTGGATGTATGTAAATGCATCCATTTATGCAAGGACCACAGAGGTCAGAAGAAGATGCTGGATCATCTGAAGCTGGAATTATGGATGGTCGTTAGCTGCCATGTGAGTGCTGGGAACTGAACTTGGGTCCTCTGCAAGAGCAGCCAATTTTCTTAACTCCTGAACCATCACTCCAACCCCAAAGTACTGTTTCTTGACTTTAACTGAGTGCCTGTCCTACAGCAGTAGTTTGTCTTTCAACTATCCATTTAGTCTGAAAAGGTAGCTCACTGATAGAGCTGTTACTTAACATATAGGAGGGTTTTGGGTTTGATCCCATGTATGACTGTATGCACAGATATATGCACACACAAAAACATCCATGTAACATTATAACAGTTTAACAAAGCTATTTCAATAATCAGAACATCTTCAAGCTAAGTAATATTAAAGAATTTGAATCTTGAAATTAGGTTGCTCTTTGTTATCTAAACATGAAATGTTACGTTCTTTTTTTTTTTATTATTTCTGTATGTGTATGAATGTACTGTCTGCATGCAAGTTTGTGCACCCGTGTCATGCAATGCCGCGGAGGTCAGAAGAGGGTGTTGGATTCCCCTGGAACTGGAGTTCTCCGGGAATTGGAGTTTCAGACGGTTCTCGGCCGCCATGTGGGTGCTGGGGATCGAACCCGGGTCCTCTGCAAGAGCAGTCAGCGCTCTTAACTGCTAGGCCATCTCTCCAGCCCGAAATGTTACATTCTTATTATACAATGTGTCTATTTAGATCTACTACTTATATAGCTATTGACTTATTTTTCTTTTCTGTTACTGTGATAAAATACCCTGATAAAAGAAACTTAAGGGAAGAGCCGGGCGTGGTGGTGCACGCCTTTAATCCTAGCACTTGGGAGGCAGAGGCAGGCAGATCTTTGTGAGTTCAAGGCCAGCCTGGTCTACAGAGTGAGTTCCAGGCAGCTGGGGCTACAGGGAGACCCTGTCTCAAAAAAAACCAAAAAAAAAAAAAAAAGAAACTTAAGGGAGAAAGGATTTATTCTGGCTCACAGTTTAAGGTACAATCTGTCATGGCAAGAATTCAAGAAAACAGAAGCTGGAGGTAGCTGATCACATTGCGTGCACAACCGACAAATGGAGAACAATGAATGCTCCCTAATGCTCAGCTCATGTCAGACACCCTGGAGCTGGAAGCACAGGTGGTATGAGCTGCTCAACATGGTGCTGGGAACCAAACTATAAGAACATCAGCTGCCCTTAACCACTGAGCCATCCCTCCAAACCATTCTTTACATTTTAAATCCAGACTAAAAGTTTTTAAATCTAGTCTACAAGTTCTATATTTTATGAAAATATTGTATTCCTTATGTAATTTGTTAGAATGAAAAGGAATTTACATAGATTGGAGCTTATACTTGGAGGTGTTTTCCAGTAGTGGGATTGGATTATAAGAGTCCCATCCCCAGTCTCTTTGACTTGATTCCTTTTGTGAGAAGTCTTTGGCCTACAGTCACCTGGTTAAGAATGCAATGTCTGTGGCTTCAGCAGTAGGGACTTTTCAGCAAGGTCTTCTTGTGTTCTGCTGTCATCACTACTCTAGTCAGTAAATTCTACTTGTGCCACCTTTGGACTCTAACAGGTGCAAAACCTGTTTGCCCAGCTTGGTTTTTCTCTCTTACCCATGAACTATAATCATATTTCTCTAAGCTGATAAATGTTTGGAACCCTATATGCTTTTTGTTCTTTTTTTCCCCCTTTTTCTTTTTGAAACAGGGTCCTTCTCAGTCTGGCCTGTCACTCACTATGAAGCTGAAGATGACCTTGACCTCTAGTTATTCCTCCTGTCTCTACCTCTCAAGTGCTAAGACCTGGAGCCAGCACACTGGCCTTAGAATTGTATATACGTTTATATGTTTAGTGTTGGGACTTAGTCGGGTCCTGTCCTGGAACCGACTGGGCTGAGGAAAGGTAATTGCACCGCTTGCCCGTTCCCCAGCCTCCTCAGTTCCTGGAGACACTCAGACGCAGCGGGGAGTCCAGTCAAGCAGGATCTCACTTTATTGCCAGCAGGGCAGTGACTTATATACAAAACAGCCACAAAAGGCATTTAGGCGCGAAAGCAAATGACCAATGTTCCTGCAGCCCCTCTGACCCTCTCAGGTGGATTGGCGTACACAGCTGACAATTGTTAACTCATGCCACTTGTCCTTATCTTTCCCCAACCAGAGGTTTTGGCAAACAGCCCGGGACCATCCTCCTCTACCTCCCCCTCAGCGCCATCTTGACCTGGCTGGCCGGGTGGGCCCCATCAGACTCCCCTTTTTTCTTTTATAACCCACCTTTTTCTGAGGTACAGGTGTGGCACCTCCTCGGAGGTTCACCATTGAGGCACCTTATGTAAGGTTCACCTTACAGTGTGTGGAAGTCTTTGGGTTCCAGCTGGTGATAGCACAACCTAAGGGCCATGAGTTGTACCTCCTGGGCCTTTGCTCTGAGCAGCAGGGCCCAAATATGCACAGAAATGAAATTATAAGAAGGGGTCCCATCAGCATGGAAAGAAGAGTAGTCAACCAGGGGGACCAATCGAACCAGTGTTGGTACCAGGTGGACCCATACTCTCTCTGCCTGTCCTCAATTCCCTTCTTGCCCTCTTCAGTGAATGTTACCTGAATGGGATTGCAGTGGTAATTGGTGCATGCCCCATAAAGGGGGTTGCTGGCCTTTCTTTGTGTCTTTACCCTAGCGACCCGAATAGCTCCCTTGTGCCCCACCCAAGAGCATGATCTTGAAGTCTCACACCCCCATGTCTTACAGTAGAAGTCTCCCAGCCCACCACAGTCAGATATCTTTTTTGCAGTCTGGTTACTCCCAGGGCATATGTAAATGTCAGTGTCCCTGAGCGCAGCTTGTTTGAGGATGTGGGAACATCCCGGGGATCTACGGTCCCCCACCACTGGCAGGGTGCATCCCTTTTGTCCATTACATTCTGGCCTCCCCAGGTGAGCCAGGGTCCAATCAGCCACATCCCAGCTTTCTCGGGCCAGATCTCAGAGATCAAAGAAGAGCAGTGGCCACCATGTGAGGGGGATGGTATCATTTGTGGTGCTGTTGAGGATCCCTCCATTGACAGGATTGGTCACCAGCCATGTCACTCTCTGAGGTTGATGGGGGTTTTGGTGCAGCACTCCTGTCACTTCTGCCGTCACCCATGCAGCCACCAGCAGACACAGGAACCGCGCCATCTGTAAGCGTTAAAGCACTTAAGAGCTTCTCAAGGGTCTGTTGCCCTTGGGCCTGGTTAGTCCTTTTTCTCACTTTGTGTTTTCTCTTGTTTCTGAAGGTGAGTTGAGACCACCATATCCTCTTTCTTTCCTTGTTGGTTAGTTTGTTTTTGGTCATCCTCCTGTTCTGAGGGAATGGGCAAAAACTTTAGGTTCCTTGCTGGCACCCAGATAGGTGCCTCCTCCCCTATAGGATACACACACCCAAAGCCCTTCCCATCATAATTAGTGGGCCGGCACCCAGATAGGCGCCTCCTCCCCTATAGGATACATGCACCCAAAGCCCCTTCCCATTGTAATTAGTGGGTCTGGGCCTTTCCATTGGTGTGTTAAAGGATCTTTCCATTTAACCTTCACCTGGGGGTTGAGGCTTGGTGTCCCCAGTGTTTTTGGAACCTGGATTCCATCATATCTTTAGAAAAATTTAAAATATTTATAGTAAACAGAGCTGCTGCCAATTGCAGGTGGGGGCTTACTCCCCCTTTTTGTTTTTGTAATTGTTCCTTAAGGTATTGGTGATTTCTTTCAACAATGGCTTGTCCCTGGGGGTTGTGGGGGATTCCTGTAGTATGTTTAATACCCCATCTCTTGGAGAAGCCTGCAAGGGCCTTAGAGGCAAAGCAAGGTCCATTGTCCATTTTGATTTGGTGGTGCAGTCTTAATGTTGCAAAACATTGGAGAAAGTGGGATTGGGCATGTTTTGCCCTTTCTCCAGAATGGGCCTTGGCCCAGCAGGCTCTGGAGTAAGTATCAATGGACACGAAAACATATTTAAGTTTGCCAAAGGCGGCGAAGTGGGTGACATCTGTTTGCCAGAGGGCATTAGGTCTCAGGCCCCAAGGATTAACTCCTTGGGGTCGAAGCGGGGGTACTCTGAGAAAGGGTTGGCAATATTTACATGTTTGGACAATTTTTTTCAATTCCGTCACAGGCACCTGGGGGACTTTTGGTGTAGACCTCTCTAATTTACATGAGTTAGTTCATGAAAGTTTGCAGCTTCATGAGCTGTTAAGATGTTGGGCCCTGAGTCCAGCTGGTCTGCTAGGGCGTTTCCCATAGATAAGAAGCCAGGGATGTCCACCCTCTGTGTGATAGGGATCTGCTCCTGGGGACTCTTATCTCTCAGTAAGTCAAACAGCAGTGTTAGTTTTTCTGTAGGGATAGCTACCCAAGGCCTAAGCCAGTTAATCTCTCTGAGCAGACTCTGGAGCTGTGTCAGAGTAAGATACTCTGGCATTCTTATACCAGGCTTCACACAGGACAGACCCTTGTAAGGGAAAGATGGGTTCCCAGAACCTTAAAGGGGGAGATTTGTTGGAGCGAAGGCATTGAGAAAGCAAACTTGCTACAATCCTCTGGGTGCAGGGGGATGGAGAATAAAACAGTCCTTAAGGTATAACAAAGATGGGGGCGGCAACCGAGGAGCCCGGTGGTGGCTGTGGCGGCTGCTGCGGCTGCGGCAGTGGCGGAGGCGGAGATGTGGTCTGCACAGACTGGGGGGTGCTGATGCCCCTGGCAGCCTCCCCCTGTACCTCCAGGGAGCCCCCCTTCCCATGCCTCCCTCCCCTCAGCGCACTCTTTTGTAAAGGCCGCCCATTTCTCTGGTGTCCTCTCTATCCCTCCTGAAGCTCTCCCTGAGGCTCTCTCCCCCAGGGGAGGGAATACATTTGGGTGGAAAGAGGTCTTTAGGGTGTAATGGTAGGGTACAAGCCAAGGGGAAGATCAATGCCAAAATGCCTCTCCCTTTCCCTTGCCAGTTTCTCCACCCTAGCCCAGGTTTGCAAGAAGAGGTTGGCCCCGGTAATCCAAGGGGTGAGGGAGACAATAGTCTCCCAAGCATTCAGGGCATTAGTCTCAGTTAACTTAAGTCCTCTAGATTGTAACATGAGGTGTAAAGCTCTCAAAGCAGGATCCTTCTTAGTTGAAATTGCTTCACCTATACTTAGGGTCTCACTTACCCTGGAAGAACGCTTGGCCTCAGCCGGCAGGCACCGGGTACCTTGGGGTCCCCCTCTTCGAGCCCCACATTGGGTGCCAGGTGTCGGGTCTTAGTTGGGTCCTGTCCTGGAACCGACTGGGCTGAGGAAAGGTAAGTGCACCGCTTGCCCGTTCCCCAGCCTCCTCAGTTCCTGAAGACACTCAGACGCAGCGGGGAGTCCAGTCAAGCAGGATCTCACTTTATTGCAAGCAGGGCAGTGACTTATATACAAAACAGCCACAAAAGGCATTTAGGCACAAAAGCAAATGACCAATGTTCCTGCAGCCCCTCTGGCCCTCTCAGGCAGATTGGCGTACACAGCTGACAATTGTAACTCATGCCGCTTGTCCTTATCTTTCCCCAACCAGAGGTTTTGGCAAACAACCCAGGTCCCTCCTCCTCTACCTCCCCTCAGTGCCATCTTGACCTGGCTGGCCAGGTGGGCCCCATCATTTAGAATATAAATACTGTAGCAGAATGAATGAATTCCAGTGGGGGGGCTATGGAAGGGTCCAGGGGGGAAGGGAGTATAAAGATGATTAAGATTGATTAGTATGTTCTGTATGAAATACACAAAAGTTTATTAAAAATTTACAAAAAGAAAATAAAAACTAGAACCATATGGAGCTATTTGTAAATCAGTGCACCTTTGATTCATGTTTTTGTGGATTTTTTGGTCATTTGTTTTGTATTTGTGGCATTTATTAGATGGCTCAGTTTTCCAAGTAGTCCATTTTATAGCCTATGAATTACACAGTTCAGGGACTTTTCTACCTTTTTTTTTTTTTTTTTTTTTTTTTT
>VZQC01010551.1:2147639-2211347 GCA_009823505.1 Rhizomys pruinosus | reverse complement strand
TTTTTTGGTCTTTTTCGAGACAGGATCTCCCTGTAGCCCCAGCTGTCCTGGAACTCACTCTGTAGACCAGGCTGGCCTTGAACTAACAAAGATCTGCCTGCCTCTGCCTCCCAAGTGCTAGGATTAAAGGCATGCGCCACCATGCCTGGCGACTTTTCTACCATTTTTAAAGGGTATATACAATAAGATAGAAGTAACGAAACTATGTAGATACCTTGATCATCAGTGAATCATTCTTTAATGCTATGCTGGAAATCAAGCTCAGGGCCTTCTGAATGCTAAGTGAGAGCTCTGCCAACTGAGCTATGGGCTCCCCACTCCCATCCCTGGAGTTCTTTCAGCAAATGTTTATTGAAGGCCAGCAAGATGGCCCAGTGGGTAAAGAAATTTGCTGCTGAACCTGACAGCCCAAGTTCAATCCCTAGGACTCCCATGGTAGAAGGTAGAACTGACTCCAGCAAGTTGTCCTCTGATTTCCACAAGCATACACACACACACACACACACACACACACACACACACACACCATTACCACCACCATCAACAAAAATTAATAAATGTAATAAAAATTGTATTTAAATGTTTCTTGAGCTCCTATTATGTACTGTTAGTTATTATGCTAAACTTTAAGTATACAGTGGTGAGTTAAGTGAACATGAGCCTGGACTTATGAGAACTATTACACACAAAATGGGTTTCTGTGTGTGTGTGTTGTGTGTTGTGTGTGTTGTGAGTGTGTGTGTTGTGTGTGTTGTGTGAATGTGTGTTGTGTGTATATGTGTGTGTGTGTGTATGTGTGTGTGTGTGTTTGTTACAACAGAAATAAAGAGAATGCTAGAGTGGGAGTATGGGCTGCTTCAAAGTTAGAACCATACATGTCACCGACCTGTAATCCTAACACTCTAGGAAGATCACTGTGAATTCAAGTTAGAACCATACATGATGCAGATCTGTAATCCTAACACTCTAGGAAGATCACTGTGAATTCAAGGCCAACTTGGACTAAATGAGACTCTTCCTCAAATAAACAAAACAGGCTGAGCATGGTGGTACACACCTTTAATCACAGGACTGGGGAGGCAGAGGCAGGCAGATCTCTGTGAGTTTAAACCCAGTATTGTCTACATAGCTAGTTCTAGGGCAGCCAAGGCTACAGTGAGACCTGTCTCAAAAATGATAAGTAATAAGCAACAAAATAGAACAGGAAAGGGGCCAGCAAGATGGCTCTGTAGGTAAAAGCACTTGCTGTACAAGCATGAAGACCTAAGTTCAATACCCAGATCCTGTGGTAGAAAGAGAAAACCAACTCCCAAGAGTTATCCTTTGACCTCTGCATGTATACCATGGCACTCTCATGGACCATATTCACACACACACACACACACACACACACACACACACACACAAAATGTCAAAAGCAAATAAAACAATAACTTAAAAAATAGAAATGAGGGCTGGAGAGATAAATCAACAGTTAAGAGCACTGGCTACTCTTGCAAAAGATGCAGGTTCAGTTCATGGTGGCTAACGACTGTCTGTAACTCCAGTTCCATGGGATCTCACACCCTCTTCTGACATCCATGGGCAGGGCATGACATGGGTGCACTTACATACATGCAGGCAATACACTCATACACGTAATATAAAAATAATTTTTTAAATTGTGAATGAGGAAGATCTCCTCCTTCCAAATCCTGTTAACAATGGGATTAAGTCTGTGCTGGATAGCTTTAGTGTCAACTTGACACACCTGGGTTGAGGGAGCCTCAATTGGGGAATTGGCTCCACTGGACTGGCCTGTGGGCACATCTGAGGAGTATTGTCTTGATTGTTGAGCAATGTGGGAGCGCCCAGCCCACTATGGGTGGTGCCACCCTGGGCAGGTTGTTGTGTACCATATAAGAGGGCAGACTGGGCATGGGCCAGGGGAGCAAGCCAGTAAGCAGCACTCCTCCATGGACTGTGCTTCAGCTCCTGCCTCCAGGTTATTGCCCTGAGTTCCTACCTTGGGCTCCCTGAGTGATGAACTACCATCCAGGAGATGTGAGCTTAATAAACCCTTTCCTCCCCAAGTTGGTGTCGATCAGAGTGTTTTGTCACAGCAATGGAAGAGAAACTAGAACAAAGTCTAAGTGAATTGGGGAGCTGACGATAGACATGACAAGGGAACAGGCAGTAGGATCTAATTTACATTTCATAAATTTCATAACTATTGAGGAATAATGTGGTAGGGAACAAAAATTGACAAAGGGAAACCCAGGTAAGATGGTGCTAGTGAACCAAAAAAGTCACTACGTAACTGAACAAGAGAGTGAAGGTCAATTGGTTTAACCTCTTGGCCACTTCATTTCATTAGCTAAGCAAAGTTACAATGCCTTCATACTCCTAGGATGTTCCACAACCCCTCAAGCCCTAAAATAAGCCTGGAAAGAAAATTGTCTTTGACTAGGAATTTATCCAAGTCCTTAAAGAAAGTAATTCCAGGGGCTGGAGAGATGGCTCAGCAGTTAAGAGCACCGACTGCTCTTGCAGAGGACCAGGGTTCAATTCCCAGCACCCACATGGTGGCTAAGAACCATCTTTAACTCCACTTCCAGGGGAATCCAATGCTCTCTTCTGACCTCTGTGGCATTGCACGACAGGGGTGCACAAACCTACATGCAGACAGCATACTCATACACATAAAAAAGTAATAAATAAAAAAAATTTTTTGAAAAGAAAATAATTCCAAAGTTCTTCCTGGGTCTTTGGATAATGGAAAGGAATGCCATCTTTTTATAATTTAAAAATATTTTATTGAATTATTTTATGTGTGTGAATGTAATGCCCACATCACATGTAGGTAGGTGTACCCATGTTGCACAATGCCCTTGGAGGTCAGAAGAGGGCATGGGATTCCTTGGAACTGGAGGAAAGGAGCAGAGAATCTAGCTTCCTGTCACTGTGTAACCAACTATCCTCTCTGATACATCCCCTTGCCCCTTTTCTTTTGTTTCATTGATACAGGATCTCACTACAGAATCTACAGTCTGCCTCAGGCTCCTAAGTGCTGAGATGGCAAGCCTGTGCCACCAGGCCTAGCATCTCTTTTAAGTGATTTTACAAGACAGAAACAAAAGCAAGGTAAAAGTTTTTAAGTACTTTAAAGAAGACTGGGTATGGTCTCCCTTTCCTGCAAGCCTTCGCTCCAGACACAGAGGAAGGGGGATCTCAAATTGGAGGACAAACCAAGCATGCTGTTAAGAGCACACAGAAAGGGAGTATTATGGTATGCGATTGTGCGCCTAGCACTTGGGAGGAGTATGCAGAATGATCCAGAGTCCTAGGTCATCCTCCAGTACATAATTCCTGGCAAGTCTGGGCTATATGAGACCCTATTTAAAGGGGGAGGGGGGGAGACAGATTAAAAAGAGAATCTATGGACAAGGAGCAAGGAGCAAATATTTGTCAAATACATATCTGACCTGGCCATAAAAGTATTCATCTACAATCCTAGCACTCAGGAGGCTGAGGAAAGGGGAACTTGAATTTAAGGCAGCCCAGGCTACAAGTGAATTAGAGGTAGTTAGGATTAAATTAACAGTAGGTAATGTGTGGCTTTGAAGTGCTGTAACCTTAAGAAAATAGAAATGTTAGACTTAACTCAGCAAGAGGCCTGCTTCAGCCCAGGGCTACTGGGAGATAAGCATTCTGCCAGCCGCAAAGGGGCTTGGTAGAGCCTAAAAGCCGAACATGCACAGTTCATTAGGCTGCCAGAGAGGGTATGGACATAAGAGCCAGATAGCCAGAGCTGGATCCACAGGCCCAGGACCTGGGCATGAACTCAGAACAAATAGCCATGGATGGGGACCCAAGGCACAAGCCTAAGATTAGATCCTGGGACCCAGTACACTCCCCATGCCTGGCTGTGGGCTACTTAAGCTGGGAAGTACAGAATGACTTTGCTCTCACTCCCCCTTGGGGATGAGACCTGCTTATGAGATGTCCCAAATCTCTCAGCTCACACACCCCCTTCCCCCACTCCCACCATGTGAGACACCTGCAGCTAATGACAAGCTGCCCCTGTGATACCGGTTCACCTGAAGGGCATGCTGACCCTGCTGGCCACTGACACACAGGCACCAGCTAGAGCCAATTAAATGGATTCTTGGAACTCCCTAGCAAGGTCGTGGTCTGCTGCTTCCAAGAGGCTAAGAGGATGCTGTAGGTGAGTGGCCTTGGGGAGCTAGGCTAGGAACAGGACAGGAGTAGGATCTTAGACCTATAGAATAAACCTGGGTATGGATTAATAAAATTAGATTGCCTTATAATATTTGTGTCCTGAATTCCTTTGGATTTAAATCCATGCTCACAGCAGCAAAAAAGTAAAAAGTCAACAATATGAGCTAAGCTTTAATCCCAGCACCTCAGAGGCAGAGGCAGGCAGATCTCTGTGAGAATGAGGCCAGCCTGGTCTACATTCTGAGTTCCAGGGCAGCTGGGGCTACAAGGAAACAAACAAAATGTTCAACAATATGAAAACATACCCCCTATTTTAAAATGCACTCATGCTGATTACTTTTTTATTATTCTCTATGTGCATGAATGTACTGTCTGCATGCAGATTGGTATGCCTGTGTCGTTCAATGCCACAGAGGTCAGAAGAGGGCATCAGATTCCCCTGGAACTGGAGTTAAAGATGGTTCTTCCACTGCTGGTGGGAATGTAAACTCGTACAGCCACTATGGAAAGCAGTGTGGAGAACCCTTGGAAGACTTGGAATGAACTTACCACCCGACCCAGCCATACCACTCCTGGGCATGTACCCTCAAGACTTACGCCACCACAGAGATACATGCACGGCCATGTTTATTGCAGCTCTCTTCACAATAGCAAGGAGCTGGAACCAACCTAAATGCCCCTCAACTGACGAGTGGATAGAGAAAATGTGGTACATCTACACAATGGAGTTCTATGCAGCAGTAAAGAAAGACAACATCACGAGCTTTGCAGGAAAATGGCTGGAGCTAGAGGACATCATGCTGAGTGAAGTAACACAGTCCCAGAAAAACAAACGACGAATGGTATCCCTCATCTGTGGATGCTAGTGCCAATTACCTAGTTGTAAGTATTTCTTGTGTATGGCCCCTTGAGCTTTTGTCCAAAGCAGTTGGGAGTGATGCATATTGGAAACAACAACAACAACAACAACAACAACAACAACAACAACAAAAAGGACTGCATCAAAGAACTGACTGAAACAGTGAACTTCTGCTCAAAACAGTCAACTTCCCCATGGAGAATATTGAGAAAGACTGAGAAAGAGATGAAAAGCATGTTTGGCAGAATGCATGAGCTCTGGTGGGGTGGGGGAATGGGGGGGGACACGGGTCTAGATTTGATTAAAAAATATATAAATAAATAAATTAAAAAAAAAAAAGAAGGATACTGCCTTGAGAGCTTTATGCCTCATGTTACAATCTAGGGGACTTGAGTTAACTGAGACCAATGCCTTGAACACTTGGGAGACTATCATCTCCCTTGCCCCTTGGATTACAGGGGCCAACCTCTTCTCCTGGCAAAGCTGAGCTAGGGTGGAGAAACTGGCAAGGGAAAGGGAGAGGCATTTTGGCATTGATCTGCCCTTCGGCTTTTACCCTACCATTATGGCCCTAAAGACCTCTTTCCACCCGAATGCACTCCCTCTCCCAGAGGAGGGAGCCTCGGGAAAAGCTTTGGGAGGGATAGAGAAGGACACTGAAGAGAAATGGGCGGCCTTTACAAAAGAGTGCGCTGAGGGGATGGAGACGTGGACGGGAGAGGAAAAGACAAAACCAACACCCGAGTCCACCAGCCCCGCCTCAACTAATCCTCCCCTTTACACCCATGGGGAGGGCCCAGGAGAGACGTCCTCCCCCTACAAACCCTTCGAGCAGATCTCAGGGACATGGACTCCTGTACACAACCAGGGAGGAGAGGGGGCATGGGAGAGGCCACATATGCAGAAGCCTGTCCTCCTAAAGAGGAACTACAAGCATTTCCTGTGAATTTGGCCCCAGGGGGAAATCGCCCCTTGGACTGGTATCCGTGGGAGGCCAGAGACCTTGAGCTCCGCAAGGTGGTGGCTGAGGATGGCCCCAATTCCCCGTGGGCCACGACTCTGTTGCAGGATATCGCCTACCACCCTGTGTTCCTAAGGACTGGATCGAGGTGGCTAAGGCCGACCTTCCCAGCCCCATGTTCATCAAGTGGACAGCCTTTTTCAAAGAGGAATGCAGGGTTAGGGCAGAGGAGAATAGATGAGCCAATCCTGCCATCCCCATCACGTTTGGGATGCTCTCGGGGATGAGGGATGGGTACCACACGGGGATCCAACAAGCCCCAATCCCAGGCCCCTATCGCGATCAGGTGAGCAGTGCAGACTGGATGCCTGGGGAAAGTTAAATGAGAGGCCTACAGAATCCCCCATTGCTGGGGTGAGGCAGAAGCCTGGGGAATCTGCCAGACTTCATTGACAGAGCCCAGCAGAGCATTCACCGGAAACTCCCCGCAGGAGACCTCAGAGACAAGTTCATAACATTACTGGTATGGGAGGGGATGAACAATGACCATCGCATGGCTTGAGCAGGCCTGAAAGACCAGTCCATGAGTAGTTGGGTGATTGCATCACAGGATGTAGGCACCCAGCACCACCAGTCTCATTCTTTAGCCCTTGCCCCACAGGCACAAACAACGGCAATGACTGAGGCCATTACGCAAGCCTTGACAATGCAGGAGTAGAAAGCCCAGGGAAAAGGTAAAGCAAGGGCCTGCTTCAGGCACGGGCAAGAAGGGCACTTTAAACAGGACTGCCCTCAGGGCGGGCCCAGGATGGCGCCAACGATGGGGGCCAAGCCTCCTTCTACTCCATGTCCCCGATGCAGAAAAGGCTTCCATTGGAAGAAGGACTACAGGTCGAAATTTGACCTAGAAGGCAAGCCTTTAAACTAGTCCTGGGGTGGCCTCTAGACCCATCATATCAACGAGGAGCATGTCCAGAGAAACGAGGTGCCTGGCATGGAGATGTGAGGACTCAGGCTCACTGGACGGTCCCCCTAACCAAGAGCCTGCATCCCCAGATGTCAGTCATCATTGGAGGCGTCAAGTTCCAATGCCTAATAGACACTGGGGTGGACAGAACAGTTTTGAGAAAGGAGGAAGTGCCCACCACTTGGTCCCTAATGCCTGGGCCCATGGTTCTAGGGGTAGGAGGGAACTCTAGGACTGAGGAGACTTCTACCCTCATGAGAAGGGTGGGCCTGGATGGAAATCAGGGCAAGATTAGACCACTAGTGGCCCAGGACCTCACATCCAACCTGCTAGGCCAGGACTTGCTGGGGCAGATGGATACGGTACTGACCACTGACCATAAGATGTTTTTTGAGGATCCCCTGAATGACCCCCCCATTCAGAAAAAGGGAAACAAGTTAAAATCTACCCCCAATCATAGGGTCCACTGCTCCCCGGGTTCCCCTTATTAGATGGAAGCTGGGTAAACCCATTTGGGTGGAGCAGTAGCCTTTAACACAACCAAAATTAGAAGCCTTACACGAGCTAGTGGAGAAAAAACTGAAGCTCGGACATATTCACCCGACCATGAGCCCATGGAACACCCCCATCTTTGTTATCCGTAAAGCCTTGGGGTCATGGCGCATGATCCTGGACTTGAGAAAGATAAATGACCGAATGGAGCTGGTAGGAACCCCCTTGCAGGGCAGGCCCTGGATTCCTGCAATTCCTACAGATTTCACAATTGCAGTCATTGACCTTAAGGACTGTTTTTTCTCCATCCTCCTGCACCCAGAGGATTGTAATAAGTTTGCTTTCTCAGTGCATTCACTCAACTATTCACGGCCAGATCACAGATATGAGTGGGTGGTATCACCCCAGGTAATGGCCAAGCCGCATTTTGCCAACCGTAAACTTGCCATCCTCCGGGCCCCCATGCTGTCTCAAAGGTTTTCCCTCTGTACCCCTATATGGATGATCTCATCATTGGCCACCAGGACCCCCATGAGTTGTGGGGACTCCTTGAAACAACATCGCAAAATTTAACACGGGGGGTTCACGATGCACCTGAAAAGATCTAACAATTCCCCCTTTTTAAGGTACTGGGAACCCTCTTTCCCTTACAAGGGTCAGTTCTGTGAAGCCTGATATAAGAGTGCCAGAGTTCTTACTCTGACACAGCTCCAGAGTATGCTCAGAGAGATTAACTGGCTTAAGCCTTGGATAGCTATCCCTACAGAAAAACCAACACCGCTGTTTGACTTGCTGAGAGATAAGAGTCCCCAGTAGGAGATCCCTATCACACAGAATATCGGGAGATTTTCCAGGGCTTTTCAAGAGGCTTTGCATGGCTGCTCATTGGCTAAATATTCTAAAGAACATCCTCTGTCCCTATGGGTGCTTGCGGGATCTGACTTAACTACAGCAGTGATTACTCAAGAGGGGGGGCCCTTGGAATGGATACATACATCCACAGCAGGTACACCTCGGGTATACTCTAAGACAGACCAATTGTCAAACACCATAATATGGGGAAGAACACAGGTGCAGAGGCATCATGGGACAGACCCCCATCACATTATCCGCCCATATAGGACATCAGACATCTGAATGGGCTGGCCCACAACCACTCCAGCCTGGTTATCTCCTTGGAAGGGTTCATGGAGAAAGTGGATTGCCACTTTGGGCCCTCCAAGTGGGCCACCTAAATCTTACAGAATTTCCCCTTAGAGCCACACATGCCCCCCATGCGTTTCTGAGACACCCATACTGCATGCGCTGTGCATCTTCACTGATGGAAGGAAAGCTGGCTCAGCCTATATGGCCTTTAGGGAAAACAGTTCCACCCCAACCAGCCAAAGATAGAGATTTCAACAGAACCAGGAAATCTGCGCAATATATGGAGTTGCTGGCAGTTGTGATGGCATTGCAGGACATCCATGAACCCTGAAATCTCTTCTCCGACAGCCTGTACGTTATTAACCTCTTACCCCACTTGCCACAAGCCACATTAGACTTGACAGCAACCCAATCTCCCCATCATGGTAGAGCTTAAAGCCCTCTTAGAAGGAAGGAGTACCCCAATATATCCCCAGCACCTTAGAGGACACTAAAGCCTCCCTGGCTTCTTATCTATGGGAAATCACCTAGCAGAGCCAGCTGGCCTCAGGGCCCTAACTCTTAACAGCTCAGAAGCTGCACCACTTTCTATAGCTAACTCATTTAAATTGGAGAGGGCTACACCAAGTTCCCCCGGTGCCTGTGAAGGAGTGAAATTTGGGCCAAACATGAAATCTTGCCAATCCTTTGTCTCAGAGTACGCCGCGTTCACCCCAAGAGTTAATCGCCTGTGGGCTGAGACCTAATGCCCTCTGGCAAACAATGTTCACCCACTTCCGCCTTTGGTAAACTTAAATTGTTTTCGTGTCCATTGATAACTTATCTCCAGAGCCTTGCTGGCCATGCCCATTCTGGAGAAAGGCAAACATGCCCAATCCCACTTTTTCCAATGTTTTGCAACATTAGGACTGCCCTCACCAAATCAAAATGGACAAATGACCTTGCTTTGCCTCTAAGGCCCTTGCAGGCTTCTTCCAAGAGATGGGGTATTAAACATATCTAAGGAATCCCCTACAACCACCCAGGACAAGCCATGTTGAAAGCAAATCACCCATACTCTTAAGGAACAATTACAAAAAAACACAAAAGGGGGAGTAACCCCACCTGCAATTGGCAGAAGCTCTGTTTACTATAAATAATTTTAAATTTTCTAAAGATATGATGGAATCCAGGTTCCAAAAACACTGGGGACACCAAGCCTCACACCCCCAGGTGAAAGTCAAATGACAAGATCCTTAACACACCAATGGAAAGGACCAGACCCACTAATTACAGTGGGAAGGGGGTTTGGGTGTGTGTTTAGGGAGGCCCTACGGGCCCCTAATAGGGAGCTTTGGTGTATCCTTCGGGAGGCACCTATCTGGGTGCCAGTCAAGGAACCTAAAGTTTTTGCCCATTCCCTCAGAACAGGAGGATGACCATAAACAAACTAACCAACAAGAGAAAGAAAGGATATGGTGGTCTAACTACCTTCAGGAACAAGAGAAAACACAAAGTGATAAGAAGGACTAACCAGGCCCAAGGGCAACAGATCCTTGAGAAGCTTTGTGCTTTAACGCTTACAGATGTGCGCTGGTTCCTGTGCTCTGCTGGTGGCTGCATGGGTGACGCGCAGAAGTGACAGGAGTGCTGCACCTAAACCCCCATCACCTCAGAGAGTGACATGGCTGGTTGACCATCCTGTCATGGAGAGGATCCTCAACAGCACCACGAGAGTGATACCACCCCCTTGCATGGTGGCGCTCTGCTCTTCTTTGATCTCTGAGATCTGGCCCGAGAAAGCTGGGAGTGGCTGATTGGACCCGGCTCACCTGGGAGGCCAGAGTGTAATGACAAAAGGGATGCACCCTGCCAGTGGTGGGGGACCGTAGATCCCCGGGATGTTCCCACATCCTCAAACAGAGCTGGCTCAGGGACACCTGACATTATGTAAGTCACTGGGAGTAACAGACTGCAAAAAAGATACTCTAGACTGTGGTGGTGGGAGACTTCTACTGTAAGACATGGGGTGTGAGACTCACAGATCATGCTCTGGGTGGGGCACAAGGGAGCTATTCGGGTCCTAGGGTAAAGACACAAAGAAAGGCCAGCAACCCCCTCTATGGGGCATGCACCAATTACCACTGCAATCCCCATTCAGGTAACATGTCACTAAAGGAAGAGGACAATGAATTGGAGGTGGTCTCAGATATTCTTGCATGACCAGGTGTTTTCACAGGACAAGAACGAAGGGGGGGGGGGGAGGGGGTGGGGAGGGGGGGGGGAGAGGGGGGGGGGGGGGGGTGGACCGGTGCCGGACGCCCCTTGTAAAGTGCCCCCATCCAGCAGGGATGGTATCGCCTGACATCTTGGGGGACGTCGGGCCCATCACCTCCTCGGCACCCACTTTGCCCACGGACAGATATGGAGCCCTGCAGTTCTTAGCTAGTGACTCACCTGCCTCTGCGCATGCTCAACCGGTACGATGACGGGGATGCAGGATACATTTAAAGCCCGATGGCCCTATAATTTCATTTCTGTGCATATTTGGGACCCTGCCTCTTTAACAGGCTAACCAGGCTGTCAGAGACAAAGGCCCAGTACAACTCATGGCCCTTAGGTTGCGCTATCAACCAGCTGGAACCCAAAGACTTCCACACACTTAAGGTGAACCTTACATAAGGTGCCTCAATGGTGAACCTCCGAGGAGGTGCCAACACCCTACCTCATGAAAGAGGTGGTGTATAAAAGAAAAACAGGGGAGTTCTGATGGGGCCCACCCAGCCAGCCAGGCAAGATGGGCTGAGGGAGAGGTAGAGAGAGGAGGTAACCCGGGTTGTTTGCCAAACTTCTGATTGGGGAAAGAAGGAAGCGATGAGTTAAAATTGTCAGCCGTGTATGCCAATCCACCTGAGAGGGTCAGAGGGACTGCAAGAACATTGGACATTTGCTTTCGCACCTAAAAGCCTTGTGTGGCTGTTTTTTATATAAGTCACTGCCCTGCTTTGCAATAAAGTGAGAACCTGCTGACTGAACTCCCCGCTGCTCTGAGTGCTCGGGAACTGAGGAGGCTGGGGAACGGGTAAGCGGCGCAATTACCTCTTCCTCACCCGTAGTCGTCTCTGGACCAGGACCCGACTAAGACCCAGCATAAGGGACTCTGTGAAGGAAGACAATATAAAAAAGGCCCTTGGAGTCGCTGGCATGGTGGCACACCACCTTTAATCATAGCACTTGGGAGGCAGAGGCGGCAGAATCTCTGTGAGTTCAGGCCGACTGGTCCACATAGTGAGTTTCCAGAGCAGCTGGGCTATATAAAGGACCCGTCTCAAAAGAAAAAAAAAACTGGATTCAGGCAGGACTTCACTATAAATTGTTGTGGAAACATTGGAGACAGGTGCTGGAGGAGAGAGGGATGACTAGAGGATTTTTAGGGGAGTTAAAATACAGTGTTATTATGGTGGATACATCTCATGCCTTTGTCTAAACACCAGAATGAGCCCTAATATGAGTTATGGAGTTTGGCTGTATCTGTGTAGGTTCGTAGCCCTCCTGTGGAGATGGTAACAGTTTGAAAGGCTTGGATGTTAAAATAAAACAAACAACAACCAAAAAACAACAAAGAAAGAGGAAACAGAGGAACGAATAAAAGGGCAAATTTTTTTGATTAACCGCAACCCCTTCTATTTTAAAATAACTTTAAAAATAAAAAAACCTTTTTGAGGAGCTAACTCCAGGCCATCAATGAAAACATCTTCAGATTGCTCCCTCCTCTCCAGCACCACTGTGAGGCCAGGACATCTTTTCGGGAGACTCTAGCTGTAATGCTAGACAGAGACTGGCAGAACTGAGCCTAAGACTTACAGCAAAGCATCTGAAGCTCAAAAGCAGTTGCAAGGTAGATGAGCCTAAAGGACACCATCAAATTCTTATTCCCAATATGTGCTAAAATGGCCTTCATGGAGCTGGGAACCTGGGGTTTGTTTTGGAGCATTGGTTACCAAATTGGGTTCTAAATGATAAGGAATAGATTACTTTCTAAAAATACCTCTTTTCATTTTTTTGTTTAATTTCCTGATTGTGTAGAAGTAGTTATTTTGATCAGTCAAGAAATGTTCATCTGCTTTTTTATATTTATTCCTGCCCATCTTTGTGGGTTTTGTATTAAACCCAGCCAAGAAGACTAATTCTTTTTTTTTTTATGATTTTTTTTGAAGTGTTGGATTTAATTTTTTACAATTCCAGGCTAGTCTTTTAATCTACTTGGAGAAGAAAAAAAGTATGGTAAGAGATGTATCTGATGCTGGCAGTCAGGGGTCTTATGTGAAGGCAAGTTCTGCCTTAAGATTTGCTAGTCCCCGGTGCATTAAAAATGACTTTATTACATTTATCTGTGGCGGCAGGTGCACGGGAGCAATCACAGAGCATGTGGAGGAGCAGTCGGCTTTGGGAGTCAGTCGTTTCCATTTTGTGAGTCTCAGGGTGGGAGCTCAGGTCATCCGATTCAGAGGCAGCTCCTTCACCTACCGAGGCATCTTGCTGACCCCCACTTACTGCATTTGGGGTTTTGGGGTTTGTTTTTGTGTTTTTTGTTTGTTTTGAGACATGTTCTCCCTGTAGTCCTACTGGCTGGAACTTACTGTGTAGACCAGGCCTGGCCTTGAAATTATGAAGATCCGCCTGCCTCTGCCTCAGGAGTGCTGGGATTAAAGGTGTGTTTCATCGTGCCAGGTGCCCCTGCTACATTTTAAATGAAGCACCAAGTCCGTGTCAGCACAACTGCCCCAAATTTTCCCATCTTAAAGCAACTCCACCTTCTACATCGCAAGGCTTCACTGGTAAAATACAAACAAAATATTTAAAAGCCACATCGTTGCCCTAACCTATCTGTCCTTCCTCTGTACTTGCTTAACTGACAGGACAGTGCCAAGATCCTGTCTTGGAGTTCCATGGTACCCGTCTTCTCAGTACTTCATTCTCGGTAGACATGCTACTCCCCTGCCCCAGGATACTCCCAGATTCCACAGGACTGACTGTCCCCTTGACTACACTCACCCTCTGCAAATTCTGAACTGTATTGCATGCTCTCTTTTATCAGAAGTTCATTCTCCCTCTGTTTTCCTTCATCCGGAAACGTTAACTCAGCTGTAGACAGCCATCATGTGATTTTACTTTTGAGACAGGAACTTACTATGTATATAACCCAAACCTGGTCTAGATCCTCTTGCCTAAGCCCCTTTAATTCTGGGTGGGACTGCAGGTCTGCTCCACCACGTGCAGTTTTGTCAAAGAGGATCCATGAAGGCACAAGATGGCCTGGAACTCACTGTCTACCAGAATGTCCCTGAAATTTGGATCTTCCCACTTCCCGCCAAGTGCTAGGTTTAATGGCATGCACCACCACTCCAGTCACACGTGGTGCTAGAAAGCAAACACCAAACCTCGTGTATGCTACACAAGCATTCCTGCCAGTTAAGCTTCTTACCCCCCCGCCCCCTTTTAATCATGTTAGTGGCATTTCAAGGGATATCTATAGTCAGTCCGACTAAACGTGAGCCAGAAACAACCAGCCCACTAAAATTAGCAAGGAAATGTGAAATTAAAGGAAGGAGTTTTTGGAAAAAGGTTTTCGATTATATGCTGGTTGCCCTATAGGTATGGAGTACACAACACAAACAGGCATAGAAACTAACAAGAAGCCAGAGAGGGTGTTGGGGGTCCCTGGAATGGGGACCAGCTCGGACAAGGAGGAACACCACAAAAATAGTGGAGGAGAGTCCATCCTGACCCAGTCAAGAGTCAGGTTGTATAGGGCTAATTTGACATGCAAGTTGTCCTTTTCTCCCAGTGCAATCTCGATCACTCCCAATACCCTCCCCTTTTACACACCTCCCGCCCCCCTCCCCCTCCTGCACTCCACACTCCCACACCTCGCCCCCTTCCTCCTCCACCTGCACTCACACTCCCACACCTCTCCCCCTCCCTCCTCCCACGCACATGCACTCCACACTCCCACACCTCTCCCCTGTCCCCGCCTCCCACCTGCACTCCACACTCCCACACCTCTCCCCTCGCCCTCCTCTCCCCGCTTCCTCCTCCCACCTGCACTCCACACTCCCACACCTCCTCCCCCCTCCCCTCCGCCCACCCCGGCACTCCACACTCCCACACCTCTCCTCCCCCTCCCCTCCTCCCACCGTTGCACTCCACACTCCCACACCTCTCCCCTTCCCCTCCTCCCACCATGCACTCCACACGCTCCCACACCTCTCTCGCCCCTCCCGCCTACCACATGAACTCCACAACTCCCACCCACACCTCTCGCACCCTCCCCTCCTCCCACCTGAACTCCACACTCCCACACCTCTCCCCCATCCCCTCCTCCCCCTGCACTCCACACTCCCACACCTCTCCCCCCGGTTTCCCCTCCTCCCACCTGCAATCCACACTCCCACACCTCTTCCCTCGCCCCCCTCCCCTCCTCCAACCTGCCTCCACCTCCCACACCTCTCCCCCCTTCCTCCCTCCCACCTGCATTCACAACACTTGCCCACAAACGAGGACTTAACGTTATTGCCAAATAGGGAGACAGCAAAAAGATCGCGGAAGAAGTTTCAAGAAACAATCGTCTAAAACTACAACCACGCCAAGAAGGCAGAAAAAAGTGAGGTGGGCCAACAGGTTTCACCTGGCCCAAAGAATGATCTAGAACCTCCAAGTTCTAAGCTAAGACTTGTGCACACACCACCTGCAGAGCAAGAGCTGGATACAGAGAACACTCAGCTGCAGATCTAGAGTTCTGGCTGCCAAGAAATGGCCAACCGCGAAGGGACCAGCTCACTAGCCTGGAACGTGGAACACTGATGGTGATCATTAAGATATAATGAACAACTAGGAGAAGCTCCTTGAAAATGAAAAATTGGCCTGTTCCCAAAGCAGAATAATATGCTGCATTAGTTGCTTTAAAATTGTTTAATTTAAGTGCTATTGCTATTAAATTACAATGAAGGAGTAAAAATCTGGTACACAATCCTACTTGAAAGATCATATAGTTGTAGTTTTATCAAGGGTCGAACAATGTCCATTTGGTGTGAGTGTGTGTGTGTGTGTGTTTGTTTTGAGACAGAGTCGCCCTGTAAGTCCCAGCTGACCTGGAACTCACAGAGATCTAACCTGCTCTTCCTGTCTGCCTCCAGGGAGTGTTGGGATGAAAGGGAATAGCACCACACCCAGTGCCAATGTTCTTTCTAAACAGCCTGGTGTGGTGATGCATCCAGTCACCCAGCACTGGAGAAGTGCAGGTAGGAGGGTTAAGGGTTCAAGGTCCTCTTCTGCTACACAGTGAGTTGAGCCCAGCCTGGGCTTATATCATTAGACGCTCTGTAAAAACAAAAACAAAACAACAATAAAAACATGATTCCCCAACTGTGGCAGGCCAGTTTAACAATTTATTTACCTATCTGATGTTTTGTATTTATTTACTCCTGAAATTTATTTAGTAATGATAACGAGGGGAGCAAACCCAGGCTGTTGTATAGCCTAAGCATAATGCTGTCCCTTGAGCCCCATTAAAGCGAAATCAGTGGGGCACAGATACTGGGGTGGACTCTAGCAGGTTGAATGGCATTGGAGAAGCAAAAAGGGGAGAAAGCAAAGGTGTCCTCAGGAAGCTCTGCATCGCTTGACACAGAACTGAGTTACTCTAGTCACTTGGGAGTAATGGGTTGGAGGATGGACGTCGCACTGGTTCTCTCTTCCACTGTCAACCTTGTCATAACTTGTGGGGGCCAGGGGAGGTGAAAGCCAGAGTCCAGCATAGTGAGCAACAAGTCCAGCCACTAGGCGAGGACAGTCATGTGGCCAAGTCAAACAGAGGCCGCACCTCTGACCTAATTTTGATTCACACTTAGACTCATGATTTTTATTTGTTAAATACAATCTTATCAAAATATTTTCAAAGGGCTGGAGAGACAGTGCAGAGTTAAGAGTACTGGCTGCTCTTGGAGAAGACCCTAAGATTTCAGTTCCCAGCATCCACTGGTGGCGAACAACCATCCCATAACTCCAGTTTCCAGGGGATATGACACCGCTGTTGAATCCGGAACCTGACCTCTTGTGAGGCATTATACAAGCACAGGTACAACGTACATACGGCAAGGTGAACCACTCAGACACATAAAATAAAAATAAACAATTTTGTAAAAAAAGCATTTCATTTGTTAAAATTAGTTTCTATTTAACTAAAATAAAAGGGAAATGTAATTGTGTCAAAAATAGTATATACGGAATTTTAAATTATAACTCCATCAGTTAGTTATATAAGACCTTTTTAGTTTAAGGTTTTCATAGCTTTTAGTCTGTACTTCCCATTGTTGAGTTTTATACAGTTGCTTTCCCCTCCTTAATCCCATAATTTAACTTTCTGTTTAATTTAAACCCCAATCTTGGGAAGGATTTCTTCACATACTTACAGTTAATCATCCATTATGCCTATTTCCTGCATTTGACTGTACATGCCCAGTTCTTTTAACAGTTTCTCACAGCTCTAATTTCACAAGCTTTTAATCAGTTGCTGTTCTCCTCTGAACACTTCCAAGTTTTTTTTTTTTGCTCTTTTACACAGCATGGCATGTAAATTGGAACATAGTTTTGTTTCACTAGAATCTGCCAATCCAAATAAAAAGCAAAAATTTGCTTGCCTCCTTCTTCAACCATTTGCCTTAGCACAACCCTGTGAAGTATTGTCTCTTCTTTCAACACAGAGAAAACTCATCCCACTCACCATCAACCCTAACTGTCAGATCTCACTTGGCTTCATTCCAAGTTCGGCTGTCGTAGCTGGTATTTCCACATACTTCTTCAAGCACCTCGGTAGCTCACTATAAATTAAATGTTCAATTCACAAAGAGGATTTCATCCATACACTTTTTCTCTGAGGATTATCCCACAAACAATTTAATGAACGATAGTACATGTGGATTTAGTGCTCAGGGTCTTGAAAACAAAGGCTTGCATGACTTGCAGTGATGGAAACCAGGAAGGATTCAGGTGGAAAGATGNTTCAAAACTTTTTTGTCTTTTTGAGGCAGGATCTACCTATAGCCCCAGCTGACCCTGAACGAAAAAATATTATTTTTAACTTATCATAGAAGACATTAAATTTATTTTTTTATTACTTTTAGACTGGGTCACCATTAGCCCCAGACCAGCCTGAACTTGCCTATGTAGACCATCCCAGTTGATAACTCCAATTGTTATGAATTGCCATGTGGGTGTTGGGGAATGAACCCAGGTCCTCTGAAGAGTAGCAAGTGCTCTTAACTGGTGACCCATCACTCCAGTCCCCATATTCTCTTTTTAAAAAGTTTTATTTTTAAAGTCAGGTGTGGTGGTTCGTGCCTTTAATCCTAGCATTCAGGAAGCAGAAACAGGTGCAGTTCTGTAGATCTGAGGCCATCTTGTTTTATATAGTGAGTTTCAGGTTAGTTGGGGCTACAGGTAGACACTGTCTCAAAAAGACCAAAAAAATGATGTAAGTTATTTTTTATTTACATGTGTGAGTGTGGTTTGAGTGGATGTATGTAAATGCATCCATTTATGCAAGGACCACAGAGGTCAGAAGAAGTGCGGATCAGCTGAAGCTGGGAATTAATGGATGGTCGTTAGCTGCCAGTGAGTGCTGGAACTGACTTGGGTCCTCTGCAAGAGCAGCCAATTTTTTTCTAACTCCTGAACCATCACTCCAACCCCAAAGTACTGTTTCTTGACTTTAACTGAGTGCCTGTCCTACAGCAGTAGTTTGTCTTTCAACTATCCATTTAGTCTGAAAAGGTAGCTCACTGATAGAGCTGTTACTTAACATATAGGAGGGTTTTGGGTTTGATCCCATGTATGACTGTATGCACAGATATATGCACACACAAAAACATCCATGTAACATTATAACAGTTTAACAAAGCTATTTCAATAATCAGAACATCTTCAAGCTAAGTAATATTAAAGAATTTGAATCTTGAAATTAGGTTGCTCTTTGTTATCTAAACATGAAATGTTACGTTCTTTTTTTTTTTTATTATTTCTGTAGTGTATGAATGTACTGTCTGCATGCAAGTTTGTGCACCCGTGCATGCAATGCCGCGGAGGTTGCAGAAGAGGGTGGTGGATTCCCCTGGAACGGGAAGTTTTGCTCCGGAATTGGAGTTTCAGACGGTTCTCGGCGCCAATGTGGGTGCTGGGGATAGAACCCGGGTCCTCTGCAAGAGCAGTCAGCGCTCTGAACTGCTAGGCCATCTCTCCAGCCCGAAATGTTACATTCTTATTATACAATGTGTCTATTTAGATCTACTACTTATATAGCTATTGACTTATTTTTCTTTTCGGTTATGTGATAAAATACCCTGATAAAAGAAAACTTAAGGGAAGAGCCGAGGCGTGGTGGTGCACGCCATTTAATCCTAGCCACTTGGGAGGCAGAGGCAGGCAGATCTTTGTGAGTTCAAGGCAGCCTGGTCGACAGAGTGAGTATCCAGGCAGCTGGGCTACAGGATACACGGTCTCAAAAAAAACCAAAAAAAAAAAAAAAGAACTTAAGGGAGAAAGGAAGTTAAATTCTGGCTCACAGTTTAAGGTACAATCTGTCATGGCAAGAATTCAAGAAAACAGAAGCGGGAGGGTAAGCGATCAACATTTGGAGTGCACAACCGACAAATGGGAGAACAAATGAATGACGCCCTAATGGCTCAGCGCATTCAGACACCCTGGGCTGGAAGCACAGGTGGGTATTGAGCTGCTCACATGGTTGCTGGGAACCAAAACCAGATAAGAACATCAGCCAGTGACCTTAACCACTGAAGCCAGCCCCCAAACCAGTAGTTTACATCAATCCAGACTAAAAGTTTTTAAATCTAGTCTACAAGTTCTATATTTTATGAAAATATTGTATTCCTTATGTAATTTGTTAGAATGAAAAGGAATTTACATAGATTGGAGCTTATACTTGGAGGTGTTTTCCAGTAGTGGGATTGGATTATAAGAGTCCCATCCCCAGTCTCTTTGACTTGATTCCTTTTGTGAGAAGTCTTTGGCCTACAGTCACCTGGTTAAGAATGCAATGTCTGTGGCTTCAGCAGTAGGGACTTTTCAGCAAGGTCTTCTTGTGTTCTGCTGTCATCACTACTCTAGTCAGTAAATTCTACTTGTGCCACCTTTGGACTCTAACAGGTGCAAAACCTGTTTGCCCAGCTTGGTTTTTCTCTCTTACCCATGAACTATAATCATATTTCTCTAAGCTGATAAATGTTTGGAACCCTATTGCTGTTTTGTTTCTTTTTTAAAAGCCCCCTGTTTTCTTTTTTGAAACAGGGTCTCACTATGTAGCCTATGCTGGCTTCAAATTCACTATGAAGCTGAAGATGACCGTGACCTCTAGTTATTCCTCTTTCTTCTACCTCTCAAGTGCTAAGACCTGGAGCCAGCACACTGGCCTTAGAATTGTATATACGTTTATATGTTTAGTGTTGGGTCTTAGTCTGGGTCCTGGTCCGGAACCGACTACGGTGAGGAAAGGTAATTGCACCTGCTTCCCGTTCCCCAGCCTCCTCAGTTCCGAGAGACACTCAGATCGCAGCGGGGAGTTCAGTCAGAGCAGGTATCTCACTTTATTGCATGCAGGGCAGTGACTTATATAAAAAAAGCCACAAGAGGCCATTTAGGTCGTGAAAGCAAATGCCAATGTTCTTGCAGCCCTCTGACCCTCTCAGGTGGATTGGCTACACGGCTGACAATTTTAACTCTGCCCTGTCCTTTCTCCCCAACCAGAGTGTTTGGGCAAACAACCCGGGGGTCCTCCTCCTCTACCTCCCCCTCAGCGCACATTTGGACCTGGCTGGCTGGGGTGGGCCCCATCAGACTCCCCTTTTGTTTTTTATATACACCACTTTTCCTGAGGTACAGGTGTTGGCACCTCCTCGGAGGTTCACCATTGAGGCACCTTATGTAAGGTTCACCTTATAGTGTGTGGGAGCTAGCTGTCTACGCATAAGCATGGGTCTCCGGCCGTCTGAGCGCTGGTGCTTAAGAGGCCATAGCACAGGACGAAATATGAGGGCCTGGCTTTAAGGCTGCCATCCGTCACGTAATGCGGTTGACATAGGCAGGGAGCTAATTCTGTTAGTTCTCGTAGTAGACCTGCAGTGGCCTCCTATCGGTTCCTTGGCAAAGTCCGAGTGTGTCCGATCAATGAGGGCAGGGACCTTCCCACTCCTCTGACGGTATTGAAAGGGGCTCCGGCCACCAGGGGTTTCACCCCCCCCCCCCTCCCCCCCCCCCCATCCCAACCCCCCTCCCCCCCCCCCCCCCTATAAGGGGGTCCTTGCTCTAGCATGGAAAAGAAGATAGTCACCTGGGGGACATACGACCAGTTGATTAGGTACAAGTGAGACCCCCACATCTTCTCGCAACTGTCTCAATTGTCCCTTCTTTGCCCTCTTTAGTGACTGTTACTCTGAATGGGATTGCAGCTGGTAATTGGTGCATGCCCCATAAGGGGGTTGCTGGCCTTTCTTTGTGTCTTTACCCTAGGACCCGAATAGCTCCCTTGTGCCCCACCCAGAGCATGATCTGTAAGTCTCCACCCCCATGTCTTACAGTAGAAGTCTCCCGACCACCACAGTAGAGTATCTTTTTTTGCAGTCAGGTTACTCCCGGATTACTATAATGTCGGTGTCCCTGAGCAGCAGCTCGTTTGAGGATGTGGGAACATCCCGGGGATCTACGGTCCCCCACCACTGGCAGGGTGCATCCCTTTTGTCATTACACTTCTGGCCTTCCCCAGGTGAGCCGGGTCCAATCAGCCACATCCCAGCTTCTCGGGCCAGATCTCAGAGATCAAAGAAGAGCAGAGTCGCCACCATGCAAGGGGGTGGTATCATTTGGTGCTGTTGAGGATCTCTCCATTGACGGGATGGTCAACCAGCCATGTCACTCTCTGGGCTTGATGGGGGTTTCGTGCAGCACTCCTGTCACTTCTGCCGCTCACCCATGCAGCCACCAGCAGAGCCCAGGAAACCGCCATCTGTAAGCTTAAAGCACTTAAGAGCTTCTCAAGGATCTGTTGCCCTTGGGCCTGGTTAGTCCTTTTTATCACTTTGTGTTTTCCTTGTTTCCTGAAGGTGTAGTTAGAGACCACCATATCCTTTTCTTTCTTTGTTGGTTAGTTTGTTTTATGGTCATCCTCCTGTTTTGAGGGAATGGGCAAAAACTTTAGGTTCCTTGCTGGCACCCAGATAGGTGCCTCCTCCCTCGATAGGATACACACACCAAAGCCCTCATATATTATGCCGCCCCATGGCGCTCCTCCCAAGGATACCCACCCAGCCTTCAGTAATTAGTGGGTCTTGGTCCTTTCCATTGGTGTGTTAATGGATCTTTTCATTTACCTTTACCTGGGGGGTGAGGCTTGGTGTCCCCAGTGTTTTTGGAACCTGGATTCCATCATATTTTAGAACAAATTTAAAATTATTTAATAGTAAACAGAGCTTCTTGCCAATGCAGGTGGGGCGTTACTCCCCCCTTTTTGTATTTTTTGTAATTGTTCCTTAAGGTATGGTGATCTTTCAACATGGCTTGTCCTGGGGGTTGGTAGGGGATTCCTGTAGTATGTTTAATACCCCATCTCTTGGAAGAAGCCTGCAAGGGCTTTAGAGGCAAAGCAAGGTCATTGTCCATTTTGATTTGGTGAGGGCAGTCTTAATGTTGCAAAACATTGGAAAAAGTGGGATTGGGCATGTTTAGCCCTTTTCTCCAGAATGGGTCATGGCGCAGCAGGCTCTGGAGTAAGTTATCAATGGACACGAAAACATATTTAAAGTTTACCAAAGGCGGCGAAGTGGGTAACATTTGTTTGCCAGAGGGCATTAGGTCTCAGGCCCCAAGGATTAACTCCTTGGGGTCGAAGCGGGGGTACTCTGAGAAAAGGATTGGAAGATTTACATGTTTGGACAAATTTTTTCAACTCCTTCACAGGCACCTGGGGGAAAACTTAGGTTTAGCCCTCTCCAATTTACATGAGTTAGTTAGAAAGGGTGCAGCTTCATGAGCTGTTAAGATGTTGGGCCCTGAGGCCAGCTGGTCTGCTAGGTTGTTTCCCATAGATAAGAAGCCAGGGATGTCCACCCTCTGTGTGATAGGGATCTCCTCCAGGGGACTCTAATCTCTCAGTAGTCAACAACAGCAATGTTAGTTTTTCTGTAGGGATTGCTACCCAAGGCCTAAGCCAGTTAATCTCTCTGAGCTGACTTTGGAGCTGTGTCAGAGTGAGACTCTCTGGCATTTTTATACCAGGCTTCATAGGACTGACACTTTTAAGGGAAAGATGGGTTCCCAGAACCTTAAAGGGGGAGATTTGTTGGAGCGAAGGCACTGATCACAGCCAACTATGACTACCCAACTCCCTCTTGGTGCAGGGGGATGTAGCCGTAACACCCGTCCTTCAGGTATAAACAAAGATGGTGGCGGCAACACGAGAGCCCTTGGTGGCTTTTGCGCGTGCTTGCGGCTGCGGCGTGGCGGATGCGGAGATGTGGTCTGCACAGACTGGGGGGTGCTGATGCCCCTGGCAGCCTCCCCCTGTACCTCCAGGGAGCCCCCCTTCCCATGCCTCCCTCCCCTCAGCGCACTCTTTTGTAAAGGCAGCCCATTTCTCTTCGGTGTCCTTCTCTATCCCTCCTGAAGCTCTCCCTGAGGCTCTCTCCCCCAGGGGAGGGAATACATTTGGGTGGAAAGAGGTCTTTAGGGTGTAATGGTAGGGTACAAGCCAAGGGGAAGATCAATGCCAAAATGCCTCTCCTTTCCAATTGCCAGTTTCTCCACCTAGCCCAGGTGTTGCAGGAGAAGAGGTTGGCCCCGATAATCCAGGGGGCCTGGGAGATGATAGTCTCCCAAGCATTCAGGGCATTAGTCTCAGTTAACTTAAGTCCTCTAGATTGTAACATGAGACATAAAGCTCTCAAGGCAGGATCCTTCCTAGTTGAAATTGCTTCACCTATACTTAGGGTCTCACTTACCCTGGAAGAACGCTTGGCCTCAGCCGGCAGGCACCGGGTACCTTGGGGTCCCCCTCTTCGAGCCCCACATTGGGTGCCAAGGTGTTGGGTCTTAGTTGGGTCCTGTCCTGGAACCGACGGGGCTGAGGGAAGGTAAGTGCACCGCTCGCCCGTTCCCCAGCCTCCTCAGTTCCCTGAAGACACTCAGACGCAGCGGGAGTCAGTCAAGCAGGATCGCACTTTATTGCAAGCAGGGCATGACTTATATACAAAACAGCAACAAAAGGCATTGAGGCAACAAAAGCAAATGTCCAATGTTCCTGCAGCCCCTTTGGCCCTCTCAGGCAGATTGGCGTACACAGCTGACAATTATAACTCATGCCACTTGTCCTTATCTTTCCCAACCAGAGGTTTTGGCAAAGAACCTGGGTCCCTCCTCCTCGACCTCCCCTCAGTGCCATCTTGACCTGACTGGCCAGTGGGCCCCATCATTTGAAATATAAATACTGTCGCAGAATGAATGAATTACACATACACACACAGCTATGGAAGGGTCAGGGGGGAAGGAGTATAAAGATGATGAAGATATTGCATAGTATGTTTTTTATGAAATACAGCAAAAGTTTATTAAAAATGTACAAAAAGAAAATAAAACTAGAACCAGAGGGAGCTATTTGTAAATCAGGGCAACCTTTGAATTCATTTTTTGTGGATTTTTTGGTCTTTGTTTTTGTTATTTGTGGCATTTATAGATGGCTCAGTTGTCCAATAGTCCGTTTATAGCCTATGAATTAAACACAGTCAGGGACATTTTCTACCTTTTTTTTTTGTTTTTTTTTTTTTTTTTTGTCTTTTTCGAGACAGGAATCTCCCTGTAGCCCCCAGCTGTCCTGGAACTCACTCTGTAGACTAGGCTGGCCTTGAACTAACAAAGAATCTGCCTGCCCTCCTGCCTCCCAAGTGCTAGGATTGAAGGCATGCGCCACCATGCCTGGCGACGTTTCTACCATTTTTAAAGGGTATATACAATAAGATAGAAGTAACAAAACTATGTAGATACCTTGATCATCAGTGAATCATTCTTTAATGCTATGCTGGAAATCAAGCTCAGGGCCTTCTGAATGCTAAGTGAGAGCTCTGCCAACTGAGCTATGGGCTCCCCACTCCCATCCCTGGAGTTCTTTCAGCAAATGTTTATTGAAGGCCGCAACGATGGCCCAGTGGGTAAAGAAATTTGCTGCTGAACCTGACAGCCCAAGTTCAATCCCTAGGAACTCCCGGGTAGAAGGTAGAACTGACTCCAGCAAGTTGGTCCTCTGAGTTCCACAAGCATACACACACACACACACACACACACACACACACCATAACCCCACCATCAACAAAAATAATAAATGTATAAAAATTAAGGTATTTAAATGTTTCTTGAGCTCCTATTATGTACTGTTAGTTATTATGCTAAACTTTAAGTATACAGTGGTGAGTTAAGTGAACATGAGCCTGGACTTATGAGAACTAGTAATTACACACAAAATGGTTTTCTGTGGTGTGTGTGTTGTGTGGTTGTGGTGTGTTGTGAGTGTGGGTGTTGTGTGTGGTTGTGTGAATGTGTGTTGTTGTATATGTGGTGTGTGTGTAAATGTGGGTGTGTGGTGTGTTTGTTTTACAACAGAAATAAAGAGAATGCTAGAGTGGGAGTATGGGCTGCTTCAAAGTTAGAACCATACATGTCACCGACCTGTAATCCTAACACTCTAGAAGATCACTGTGAAGTCCAAGTTAGAACCAGACATGATGCAGATCTGGATCCTAACCCTCTAGGAAATCAATGTGAAGTTCAAGGCCAACTTGGACTAAATGAGACTCTTCCTCAAATAAACAAAACAGGCTGAGCAATGGTGGTACACACCTTTTAATTCACAGGACTGGGGAGCAGAGGCAGGAATCTCTGTGAGTTTAAACCCAGTATTGTCTACATAGCTAGTTCTAGGGCAGCCAAGGCTACAGTGAGACCTGTCTCAAAAATAATAAATAAAAGAATATTTTAAAAGAAGTTAGGGCTGGGGAAGTGGCTTAGTGCTTTGGTTGTTAAAGTGTTTGCCAAGCAAGCATGAAGACCGAAGTTCAAATACCCGAGTCCGGAGTGGTAGAAAAGAAAACCAAACTCCCAAGAGTTAGCCTTTTGACCGCTGCAGGTATACCATGGCAACTCTCATGGCCATATGTCAACCACACACACCACACACACAAAATGTCAAAAGCAAATAAAACAATACTTTAGAAAAATAGAAAGAGGGCTGGAGAGATAAAAAATCAACATTAAGAGCACGGCTACTCTTCAAAAGATGCAGGTTCAGTTCATGGTGGCTAAACGACTGTCTGTAACTCCAGTTCCATGGGATACTCACACCCTCTTTCTGACATCCAATGGGGCATGGCATGACAGGGGGGCACTTACTACATGCAGGCAATAACACTCATACAACGTAATATAAAAATAATTTTTAATTGTGAATGAGGAAGATCTCCTCCTTCCAAATCCTGTTAACAATGGGATTAAGTCTGTGCCTGGGTAGCTTTTAGTGTCAACTTGACACCCTGGGTTGAGGGAGCCTCAATTGGGGAATTGGCTCCACGGATTGGCCCTGTGGGCACATCTGAGGAGTATTGGCTTGATTGTGAGCCATGTGGGAGCGCCCAGCCCACTATGGGTGGTGGCCACCTGGTCAGGTTGTTGTGTACCAATATAAGAAGGCCAGACTGGCATGGGCCAGGGGAGCAAGCCAGAAGCACAAACTCCTTCATGGACTGTGCTTCAGCTCCTGACCTCCAGGTTTATTGCTCTGAGTTCCTACCTGGGCTCCCTGAGTGATGAATACCATCCAGAAGATGTAAGCTTAATAAACCCGTTCCTCCCCAAGTGGGGTCGATCAGAGTGTTTTTGTCACAGCAATGGAAAGAAAACTAGAACAAAGTCCTAAGTGAATTGGGGAGCTGACGATAGACATGACAAGGGAACAGGCAGTAGGGTCTAATTTACATTTCATAAATTTCATAACTATTGAGGAATAATGTGGTAGGGAACAAAAATTGACAAAGGGAAACCCAGGTAAGATGGTGCTAGTGAACCAAAAAAGTCACTACGTAACTGAACAAGAGAGTGAAGGTCAATTGGTTTAACCTCTTGGCCACTTCATTTCATTAGCTAAGCAAAGTTACAATGCCTTCATACTCCTAGGATGTTCCACAACCCCTCAAGCCCTAAAATAAGCCTGGAAAGAAAATTGTCTTTGACTAGGAATTTATCCAAGTCCTTAAGAAAGTAATTCCAGGGGCCGGGAGAGATGGCTCAGCCAGTTTTAAGAGCACCCCGACTGCTCTTGCAAAGGACCAGGGGTCAATTCCCAGCACCCCCCACATGGTGGCTAAGAACATCTTAACTCCACTTCCAGGGGAACCCAATGCTCTCTTTTTTCCCCCCCCTGACCCTCTGTGCATTGCCACGACAGGGGTGCACAAACCGACATGCCGACAGCATACTCATACACGATAAAAAAGTAATATAAAAAAAAAAAAAGTTTTTGAAAAGAAAATAAGTCCAAAGTTTCTTCCTGGGTCTTTGGATAATGGAAAGGAATGCCATCTTTTTATAATTTAAAAATATTTATTGAATTATTTTGTGTGTAATGTAATGCCCACTCATGTAGGTAGGTGTACCAATGTTGCACAATGCCCCTTGGAGGTCGAAGAGGCATGGGATTCCTTGGAACTGGAGGAAAGGAGCAGAGAATCTAGCTTCCTGTCACTGTGTAACCAACTATCCTCTCTGATACATCCCCTTGCCCCTTTTCTTTTGTTTCATTGATACAGGATCTCACTACAGAATCTACAGTCTGCCTCAGGCTCCTAAGTCGTGAGATGGCCAACCTGGGCCACCAGGCCTAGCATCTCTTTTAAGTGATTTTACAAGACAGAAACAAAAGCAAGGTAAAAGTTTTTAAGTACTTTAAAGAAGACTGGGTATGGTCTCCCTTTCCTGCAAGCCTTCGCTCCAGACACAGAGGAAGGGGGATCTCAAATTGGAGGACAAACCAAGCATGCTGTTAAGAGCACACAGAAAGGGAGTATGATGGTATGCGATTGTGCGCCTAGCACTTGGGAGGAGTATGCAGAATGATCCAGAGTCCTAGGTCATCCTCCAGTACATAATTCCTGGCAAGTCTGGGCTATATGAGACCCCTATTTAAAGGGGAGGGGGGAGACAGATTAAAAAGAGAATCTATGGACAAGGAGCAAGGAGCAAATATTTGTCAAATACATATCTGACCTGGCCATAAAAGTATTCATCTCAATCCTAGAACTAGGAGGCTGAAAAGGGGGGCAAGGGGAACTTGAATTTAAGGCAGCCCAGGCTACAAGTGAATTAGAGGTAGTTAGGGATTAAATTAACATAGTAATGTGTGGCTTTGAAGTGCTGTAACCTTAAGAAAATAGAAATGTTAGACTTAACTCAGCAAGAGGCCTGCTCCAACCCAGGGATACTGGGAGATAAGCATTCTGCCAGCCGCAAAGGGGCTTGGTAGAGCCTAAAAGCCGAACATGCACAGTTCATTAGGCTGCCAGAGAGGGTATGGACATAAGAGCCAGATAGCCAGAGCTGGATCCACAGGCCCAGGACCTGGGCATGAACTCAGATAACTACCTGGCTATGGATGGGGACCTGATGCACAAGCCTGAGATTAGCAGCTGGGACCCAGTACACTCCCCATGCCTGGCTTTGGGCTACTTAAAGCTGGGAAGTACAGAAGGACTTTTGGCTCTCACTCCCCCCTTGGGATGATACCTGCTATGAGATGTCCCAAATCTCTCAGCTCACACACCCCCTTCCCCCACTCCCACCATGTGAGACACCTGCAGCTAATGACAAGCTGCCCCTGTGATACCGGTTCACCTGAAGTGCATGCTGACCCGGCTGGCCACTGACACAAAACAAAAGCACCAGCTAGAGCCAATTAAATGGATTCTTGGAACTCCCTAGCAAGGTCGTGGTCTGCTGCTTCCAAGAGGCTAAGAGGATGCTGTAGGTGAGTGGCCTTGGGGACCTAGACTAGGAACAGGTCAGGAATAGGATCTTAGAACTATAGAATAAACCAGGGTGGGAGTTAATAAAATTAGATTTTATTGTAGTATTTGTGTCCTGGATTACTTTGTATTTAAATCCATGCTCACAGCAGCAAAAAATAAAAAGTCAACAATATGAAGCTAACTGTAAGCCCAGCACCTCAGAGGCAGAGGCAGGCAGATCTCTGTGAGAAGAAGGCCGGCCTGGTCTACATACGGAGTTCCAGGGCAGCTGTCTACAGGAAACAAACAAAATGTTCAACAATATGAAAAAACAGTACCCCCTATTTTAAAAAAATGCAACAAAAACAAACAAACAAAACCAATTTTTTTTTTTTTTTTTTTTTTTTTTTTATTATTCTCTATGTGCATGAATGTACCGTCCGCATGCAGGTTGGGAGGCCCGTGTCATTACAATGCCACAGAGGTCAGAAGAGGGCACAGATTCCCCTGGACTGGAGTTAAAGATGGTTCTTCCACTGCTGGTGGGAATGTAAAACTCGACAGCCACTATGGAAAGCATGTGGAGAACCCTTGGAAGACTTGGAATGAAACTTACCACCCGAACCCAGCCATACCACTCCTGGGGCATGTACCCTCAAGACTTACGGCACCAAGAGATAGCATAACGGCCAGTTTATTGCAGCTCTCTTCACAATATCAAGGAGCTGGAACCAACTAAAATGCACCTTCAACTGACGAGCGGATAGAGAAAAATGTGGTACAAAGTCTACACAATGGAGTTCTATGCGGCAGTAAGGAAAGACAACATCACGAGCTTTGGGCATTAAATGGCTGGAGCTAGAAGGACATCATGCTGAGTGAAAAGTAACACAATCAGCAGAAAAACAAACAACGGAATGGTGTCCCTCATCTTTGGATGCTAGTGCCCAATTAACCCAGTTGTAAGTTATTTCTTGGGGTGGGGCCCCCCCTGAGCCTTTGTTGTAGCAAAGCAGTTGGGCTTAATGCATTTTGGAAACAACCAACAACAGAAAAGACTGCATCAAAGAAATGACTGAAACGGTGAACTTCTGCGCAAAACAGTCAACTTTCCCCATGGAATATCTTGAGAAACACTGAGAGATGAAAAGCATGTTTGGCGAAAGCATGAGCTCTGGCGGGGTTGGGGGAAATGGGCGGGAAAACGGGTCTAGAAGATTTGGTAAAAAAAAAAAAATAAAATAAAGAAAAAAAAGAAAAAAGAAGAAAGAAGAAGGGAAAAGAAAGAAAGAAAGAAAGAAAGAAAGAAAAATGAAGAAAAGAAATTTGGTCAAGAATGGACTTCAATTAACAGAAGACCGTCCAGTAAGGACATGGTAAGTAATAGAACTATAGTACAAGAGAAAATCAAACAGCGAATGTCCTATGAAGGAAAACAATGTGAGGACTTATACCACAGCAGGAATCAGAGGTCTCACTCAAGTATGAAATGTGTCCAATTATAAAGAACATTGCAATCAATATCAAAAGAATCCTCAAGGGGCTGGAAGAGATAGCCTAGCGGTTAAGAGCACCGACGCTCTTACAGAGGACCCCGGGGGGGTCCCGATCCCCACCGCCCACATGGCGGCTAAGAACTGCTGTAACTCCAATTCCAGGAGAAATCCAGTTTCCAGGGAATCCGAGACACGCCCTTCTGACCTCCGCGGCATTGCACGCACGGGTGCACAGACCTGCATGCAGACAATACATTCATACACAGACAAAAAGAAATAATAAAAAAAAAGAATCCTCAAATAGAGATGCCATTTGAGACATTGGAATACCAGGATGTGTTCATTAAGTCACACTCAGCATTTACTAGTAGAATTGAAAGGAGACTGCTAAATGACCCATCAGTCCATTGCATACAGAACTTGGACAGTCCCAAGAGTCTGACAAGTCCCCTCAGAGAAAAAAAACTGGACCTTCTATGTCTTACTCTCTCTCACCCTCACCTCCAAAGCCCAGGGACTCTTGGAGGAGAGTTTGGCACATCAGATTGTAAGGGCCAAGGAGGGGGATGAAATGTGAGATCAGAGCAAAAACGGACTGGATATATATTTTTTAATTTGATCACCATGTTTGTGTAAGCAAACCTCTTCAAATGGACTTGGGTTGTACAAAAACTGGACTCAGATACTAACTAATTGGGTTTATATGGACACTCCTTATGTTTATTGCCTGTGTGTACTTACTGGCTAAATAAAGAAAAAAAACCTTTAAAAAAAATAAAAAAATAAAATAAAAAAAAGATGGTTCTTAGCAGCCATGTGGGTGCTGGGAATTGAACTTGGGTCCTCTTCAACAGCAGTCAGTGCTCTTAACCGCTGAGCCATCTCTCCAACCCACTGATTACTTTCAAATATCAATTTGCCACAATTTAGAATCATCTGGAAGGGAACCTCAGTTGAAGAACAACCTAGATCAGATTGCCCTGTGGGGCTCTCTGTGGGCACTGTCTTGATTGCCTTAACTGAGGTGAAATGGAAGACTGTCACTGGACGTGGGTGGCTGCATTTCATGGGATGGTCCTGCGCTGTGTGAGTAGAAAAAGCTGTCCAAGAGTAAGGAAGCAGGCAGCAAACATGCATGCTCTGTGGATGTGGTGTGACTACCTACCTTGACTCCCCCCAAGTGATGGACTGTAACCTGGAATTGTAAGCCAAACGAATGCCTTATTCCCTTCAGTTGCTTTTTGTGAGTGTATTTTATTACAGCAACAGAAATGAAACTTAACAGGGCCGAAGGCCTTGAGAAAAACCTTACCAAAGAAGATATACAGCCCATGAAAAGATGTTGAAATTGAGATGCGCACTAATACAAGAATATAAAAATCTACACCACCAATAATACCCAATTCTGGAGCCAATGTAGAGTAACGGTGCTCTCAGTCACTGCTAGAAGGAATAAAATCTGTTCCAGCCACCTTGGAAGACAGGTTATTACAAATCTCGACATACTCTGGCCACATGATCCAGAAATCATGCTCCTTGGAAGTTACCCAAAGGAGCTGATAATGTAGTGGCACATGGAACCCCACACGTGGATGTTCATGATAGCTTTATTCATAACTTCCAAACTTGGAACAACGTAGATGCCCTCAGATAAACTGTGTCACATCTGGACAAGGTGATAATCTTCAGTGGTAGAAAGAAATGTACAATCAAGCCATGCAAAAGCATAAAATGATGGGGCCCACCTGGCCAGCCAGGTCAAGATGGCGCTGAGGGGAGGTAGAGGAGGAGGGACCTGGGTTGTTTGCCAAAACCTCTGGTTGGGGAAAAATAAGGACAAGCGGCATGAGTTACAATTGTCAGCCGTGTATGCCAATCCACCCAAGAGGGTGAGAGGGGCCGCAAGAGCATTGGTCATTTACTTTCATGCCTAAATGTATTTTGTGGCTGTTTTTTATATAAGTCACTGCCCTGCTTGCAATAAATGAGAACCTTCTTGACTGGACTCCCCGCTGCATCTGAGTGTCTCTGGGAACTGAGGAGGCTGGGGAATGGGCGAGCGGCACATTTCCCTTCCTCAGCCCAGTCGGTTCTGGGACCAGCCCCGACTAACACCCAGCACCTGGCACCCAATGTGGGGCAACGTGGGGCCTGAATGATTGAGTGAACCCATGCTTGTCATCTGAGGCCAAGTGGTCTCCCAGGGTAAGTGAGACCCTAAGTATGGGTAACACAACATCAGCTAAGAAGGATCCTGCCTACAAGGGGGCCAAGAAGCCACAATGAAGAAAAGACAGCATCTTCACCAAGTGGTGTTGGCAAAACTGGATCACCACTTGCAGAAGAATGAAATTAAACCCCTACCTCTCACCCTGTACAAAAGTCAACTCCAGGCGGATCAAAGACCTCAACATGAAACCCCAAACTCTGAAGGTGATAGAAGAAAAAGTTGGCAGCAGACTACAAGACATAGGCGTAGGAAAAGACTTCCTNCGAATGGAGCTGGTAGGAACCCCCTTGCAGGGCATGCCCTGGATTCCTGCAATCCCTACAGATTTCACAATTGCAGTCATTGACCTTAAGGACTGTTTTTTCTCCATCCTCCTGCACCCAGAGGATTGTAGTAAGTTTGCTTTCTCAGTGCCTTCACTCAACTATTCATGGCCAGATCACCGATATGAGTGGGTGGTATTACCCCAGGGTATGGCCAAGCCCTGCATTTTGCCAACAGTACCTTGCCATCCTCCTGGCCCCCATGCTGTCTCAGAAGGTTTCCCTTCTGTACCCCTATATGGATGATCTCATCATTGGCCACCAGGACCCCCATGAGTTGTGGGGACTCCTTGAAACAATATCACAAACTTTAACACAGGGGGGGTTCACGATGGCACCTGAAAAGATCCAACAAATCCCCCCTTTTAAGGTACTGGGAACCCATCTTTCCCTTACAAGGATCAGTCCTGTAAAGCCTGATATAAGAATGCCAGAGCGTCTTACTATGACACAGCTCCAGAGTCTGCTCCGAGAGATTAACTGGCTTGGGCCTTGGGTAGCTATCCCTACAGAAAAACTACCACCGCTGTTTGACTTGCTGAGAGTCCCCAGGAGGAGATCCCTATCACACAGGAATATCGGGAGATTTTCAGGGCTTTTCAAGAGGCTTTGCATGGCTGCTCATTGGCTAGATATTCTAAAGAACATCCTCTGTCCCTATGGGTGCTTGCGGGATCTGACTTAACTACAGCAGTGATTACTCAAGAGGGGGGGCCCTTGGAATGGATACATACATCCACAGCAGGTACACCTCGGGTATACTCTAAGACAGACCAATTGTCAAACACCATAATATGGGGAAGAACACAGGTGCAGAGGCATTACAGGACAGACCCCCCATCACATTATCCTCCCATATAGGACATCAGACATTGAATGGCTGGCCCACAACCACTCACGCCTGGCTATCTCCTTGGAAGGGTTCATGGAGAAAGTGGATTGCCACTTTGGGCCCTCCAAGTGGGCCACCTTCTTACAGAAATTTCCCCTAGAGCTCACAATGCCCCCTGCTTTCTGAGACACCCATATTGCATGCACTGTGCATCTTCACTGATGGAGGGAAAGCTGGCTCAGCCTATGTAGACTTTAGAGGGAACGGCCCCACCCCAACCAGTCAAAGATTTCAACAGAACCAAGGATCTGCTCAATATAAGGAGTTGCTGGCAGTTGTGATGGTGCTGCAGGACATCCATGAACCCTGTAACCTCTTCTCCGACAGCCTGTACGTTACTAACCTCTTACCCCACTTGCCACAAGCCACATTAGACTTGACAGCAACCCAATCTCCCCATCATGGTAGAGCTTAAAGCCCTCTTAGAAGGAAGGAGTACCCCAATATATCCCCAGCACCTTAGAGGACACTGGAGCCTCCCTGGCCTCTTATCTATGGGAAATGCCCTAGCAGACCAGCTGTCCTTGGGGCCTAACATCTTAACAGCTCAGGAAGCTCCAAACTTTCATGAGCTAACCCATGTAAATTGGAGAGGGCTACACCAAAGTTTCCCCCAGATGCCTGTGAAGGAATTGAAAATTGTCCAAACATGTAAATCTTGCCAACCCTTTCTCAGAGTACCCCTGCTTCAACCCCAAGGAGTTAATCCTTGGGGCCTGAGACCTAGTGCCCTCTGGCAAACAGATGTCACCCACTTCGCCACCTTTGGCAAACTTAAATATGTTTTCATGTCCATTGATACTTACTCCAGAGCCTGCTGGGCCACAGCCCATTCTGGAGAAAGGGCCAAACATGCCCAATCCCACTTTCTCCAATGTTTTGCAACATTAGGACTGCCCCACCAAATCAAGACAGACAACAGACCTTGCTTTGCCTCTAAGGCCCTTGCAGGCTTCTCCAAGAGATGGGGTATTAAACATACTATAGGAGTCCCCTACAACCCCCAGGGACAAGCCATTGTCGAAAGAAATCACCAATACCTTAAGGAACAATTACAAAATACAAAAAGGGGGAGTAAGCCCCCACCTGCAATTGGCAGAAGCTCTGTTTACTATAAATATTTTAAATTTTTCTAAAGATATGATGGAATCCAGGTTCCAAAAACACTGGGGACACCAAGCCTCAACCCCCAGGTGAAAGTTAAATGGAAGGATCCTTTAACACACCAATGGAAAGGCCCAGACCCACTAATTACGATGGGAAGGGGCTTTGGGTGTGTGTATCCTATAGGGGAGGAGGCGCCTATCTTGGGTGCCAGCAAGGAACCTAAAGTTTTTGCCCATTCCCTCAGAACAGGAGGATGACCAAAAACAAACTAACCAACAAGGAAAGAAAGAGGATATGGTGGTCTCAACTCACCTTCAGAAACAAGAGAAAACACAAAGTGAGAAAAAGGACTAACCAGGCCCAAGGGCAACAGACCCTTGAGAAGCTCTTAAGTGCTTTAACGCTTACAGATGGCGCGGTTCCTGATCTGCTGGTGGCTGCATGGGTGACGGCAGGTGTGACAGGAGTGCTGCACCAAAACCCCCATCAACCACAGAGAGTGACATGGCTGGTGACCAATCCCGTCAATGGAGGGATCCTCAACAGCACCACGAATGATACCCTCCCCCTCGCATGGTGGCCACTGCTCTTCTTTGATCTCTGAGATCTGGCCCGAGGAAGCTGGAATGTGGCTGATTGGACCCCGGCTCACCTGGGGAGGCCAGAGTGTAATGGACAAAAGGGATGCACCCTGCCAGTGGTGGGGGACCGTAGATCCCCGGGATGTTCCCACATCCTCAAACAAGCTGCGCTCAGGGACACTGACATTTACGTATGCCCTGGGAGTAACTGGACTGCAAAAAAGATATGTGGTGGGCCGGGAGACTTCTACTGTAAGACATGGCGGTGCGAGACTACAGGATCATGCTCTTGGGTGGGGCACAAGGGAGCTATTCGGGTCACTAGGGTAAAGACACAAAGAAAGGCCAGCAACCCCCTCTATGGGGCATGCACCAATTACCGCTGCAACCCCATTCAGGTAACATTCACTGAAGAGGGCAAGAAGGGGACAGATTGGGAAGTTGGGAAGATGTGGGGTCTCAGACTATATCAATCTGGCTATGACCAGGGGCTGTTGTTTTCCATCAGGAGACAAGTGAACCCCCTGGAACAACCCACCATGGTGGTTCCGGACGCCCCCTTGTGCAAAAGGTGACACCCCAGCTCCCCAGCAGGGAGTGGAGATAGGGTCGCCGGTGACCCCAGTCATTCAGGGGACCAGGTCGGGGAGCCCATCACCTCCTCTGGCACCCACTTTGCCCACACAGGGGGACACCAGAGAATTATTGGAGGCCACTGTCAGGCTTGCCTACCTAGCCCTGAGTGAAACTCAACCAGAATTAGCCTCATCCTGCTGGCTATGCCTCAACACCTGCAGTTTACGATGGACGGGGAGTGGCAGGGATTACACTTTAGAGAAAAGCCCCGATGGGCCCCCTCATAATTTCGTTCCTGTGCATATTCGGGCCCTGCCTCTTTAACAGGCTAACCAGGCTGCTCAGAGCAAAGGCCCGGGAGGTACAACTCATGGCCCTTAGGTTGCGCTATGAACAGCTGGAACCCGAAGACTCCCACACACTATAAGGTGAGCCTTACATAAGGTGCCTCAATGGTGAACCTCCGAGGAGGTGCCACACCCGTACCTAGGAAAGAGGTGGGTTATAAAAGAAAAAAGGGGGAGTCTGATGGGGCCCACCCAGCCAGCCAGGCCAAGATGGCGCTGAGGAGAGGTAGAAGAGGAGGGACCCGGGTTGTTTGCCAAAACTTCTGATTGGGGAAAGGGGCACGAGTTACAATTGTCAGCCGTGTATGCCAATCCACCTGAGAGGGTCAGAGGGGCTGCAAGAGCATTGGTCATTTGCTTTCGCGCCTAAAGGCCCTTTGTGGCTGTTTTGTATATAAGTCACTGCCCTGCTTGCAATAAAGTGAGATCCTGCTTGACTGGACTCCCCACTGCGTCGGAGTGTCTCTGGGAACTGAGGAGGCTGGGGAACGGTAGAGCAGCGCACTTACCCTTCCTCACCGTAGTCCGTTCTGGGACCAGACCAGACTAAGACCCAGCATAAGGGACTCTGTGAAGGAAGACAATATAAAAAAGCTGGAGTCAGCTGGGCATGGTGGCACACACCTTTAATCCTAGCACTTGGGAGGCAGAGGCAGGCAGATCTCTGTGAGTTCAAGGCCAGACTGGTCCACATAGTGAGTTCCAGAGCAGCTGGGGCTATATAAAGACCCTGTCTCAAAAAGAAAAAAAAAAATCTGGATTCAGCAGGACTTCACTATAAATTGTTGTGGAAACATTGGAGACAGGTGCTGGAGGAGAGAGGGATGACTAGAGGATTTTTAGGGGAGTTAAAATACAGTGTTATTATGGTGGATACATGTCATGCCTTTGTCTAAACACCAGAATGAGCCCTAATATGAGTTATGGACTTTGGCTGTATCTGTGTAGGTTCGTAGCCCTCCTGTGGAGATGGTAACAGTTGAGAAGGCTGTGGATGTTAAATGAAAACAAACAACAAAAAAAAAACAACAAAGAAAGAGGAAAAAAGAAGGAAAGAAAATAAAAGGGAAAATTTTTTGATTAACAGCAACACATTACTAACTTTATGAAAAAATAACTTTATATAAAAAAACCTTTTTAGCTAAATCAAGGCCATGCAATGAAACATTCTTCCAGATTGCTCCCCTCCTCTCCAGCACCACTGTGAGGCCAGGACATCTTTTCGGGAGACTCTAGCTGTAATGCTAGACAGAGACTGGCAGAACTGAGCCTAAGACTTACAGCAAAGCATCTGAAGCTCAAAAGCAGTTGCAAGGTAGATGAGCCTAAAGGACACCATCAAATTCTTATTCCCAATATGTGCTAAAATGGCCTTCATGGAGCTGGGAACCTGGGGTTTGTTTTGGAGCATTGGTTACCATATTGGTTCTAAATGAATAAGGATAGATTACTTTCTAAAATAACCTCTTTTCATTTTTTTTTAATTTCCTGATTGTTAGAAGTATTTATTTTGATCAGTCAAAATGTTCATCTGCTTTTTATTCCTGCCCATCTTTTGTGGTTTTGCTATTTAGAACCCCAGCCAATGAGACTAATTCCTTTTTTTTTTTTTTTTTGGAATTTTGAGATTTAATTTACACTTCCAGGCTAGTCTTTTAATCTACTTGGAGAAGAAAAAATTATTGGTAAGAGATTTATCTGATGCTGCAGTCAGGGGTCTTATGTGAAGGCAAGTTCTGCCTTAAGATTTGCTAGTCCCCGGTGCATTAAAAATGACTTTATTACATTTATCTGTGTGCGGCAGGTGCACGGGAGCATCACAGAGCATGTGGAGGACAGCAGTCTGCTTTGGGAGTCAGTCCTCTTTCCATTTTGTGGGTCTGAGGGTGGAGCTCAGGTCATCAGATTCAGAGGCAGCTCCTTCACCTACCGAGGCATCTTGCTGACCCCCACTTACTGCATTTTGGGGTTTGGGGTTTGTTTGTTTGTTTGTTTGAGACAGGTTCTCCCTGTAGTCCTAGCTGGGCTGGAACTTACTGTGTAGACCAGGCTGGCCTTGATCTCCTTGCCTCTGTCTCAGGAGTGCTGGGATTAAAGGTGTGTTTCATCGTGCCAGGTGCCCCTGCTACATTTTAAATGAAGCACCAAGTCCGTGTCAGCACAACTGCCCCAAATTTTCCCATCTTAAAGCAACTCCACCTTCTACATCGCAGGCTTCACTGGTATAATAACAAACAAAATATTTAAAAGCCACATCGTTGCCCTAACCTATCTGTCCTTCCTCTGTACTTGCTTAACTGACAGGACAGTGCCAAGATCCTGTCTTGGAGTTCCATGGTACCCGTCTTCTCAGTACTTCATTCTCGGTAGACATGCTACTCCCCTGCCCCAGGATACTCCCAGATTCCACAGGACTGACTGTCCCCTTGACTACACTCACCCTCTGCAAATTCTGAACTGTATTGCATGCTCTCTTTTATCAGAAGTTCATTCTCCCTCTGTTTTCCTTCATCCGGAAACGTTAACTCAGCTGTAGACAGCCATCATGTGATTTTACTTTTGAGACAGGAACTTACTATGTATATAACCCAACCTGGTCTAGATCCTCTTGCCTAAGCCCCTTTAATTCTGGGTGGGACTGCAGGTCTGCTCCACCACGTGCAGTTTTGTCAAAGAGGATCCATGAAGCCCAAGATGGCCTGGAACTCACTGTCTAGCCAGAATGTCCCTGAACTTTGGATCTTCCCACTTCCCCTCCAAAGTGCTAAGTGTATAGGCATGCACCACCACTCCAGTCACACGTGGTGCTAGAAAGCAAACACCAAACCTCGTGTATGCTACACAAGCATTCTGCCAGTTAGCTTCCTACCCCGCCCCCTTTTAATCATGTTAGTGGCATTTCAAGGGATATCTATAGTCAGTCAGCTAACGTGAGCCAGAAACACCAGCCACTTAAACATATCAAGGAAATTTGAAAATTAAAGGAAGATTTTTTAAAAATGTTTCTATATATGACTGTTTTGCCTATATGTATGTAAGTACACCAACTGCATAAAAACTAACAGAAGCCAGAGAGGGTGTTGGGGGTCCCTGGAATGGGGACCAGCTCGGACAAGGAGGAACACCACAAATAGTGAGAGGAGATTCCATCCTGACCCAGGTCAAGAGTCAGTTGTAGGGCTAATTGACATGCTAAGTGTTTCCTTTTCTCCCATTTGCATCCTCTATCCACTCCCAATACCTCCCTTACACACCTCCCCCTCCCCGCCTCCCACCTGCACTCCACACTCCCACACCTCTCCCCCTTCCTCCTCCCACCTGCACTCCACACTCCCACACCTCTCCCCCCTCCCCTCCTCCCACCTGCACTCCACACTCCCACACCTCTCCCCCCTTCCTCCTCCCACCTGCATTCACACACTTCCCACAAACGAGGACTTACTTTATTGCCAAATATGGAGACAGCAAAAAGATCTCGGCAAAGAAGTTCAAGAAAACAAAATCTTCTAAAACTACAACCACGCCAAGAAGGCAGAAAAAAGTGAGGTGGGCCAACAGGTTTCACCTGGCCCAAAGAATGATCTAGAACCTCCAAGTTCTAAGCTAAGACTTGTGCACACACCACCTGCAGAGCAAGAGCTGGATACAGAGAACACTCAGCTGCAGATCTAGAGTTCTGGCTGCCAACCAAGAAATGGCCAACCGCGAAGGGACCAGCTCACTAGCCTGGAACGTGGAACACTGATGGTGATCATTAAGATATAATGAACAACTAGGAGAAGCTCCTTGAAATGAAAATGATATAGGATCTAGGCACTGTCCAAAAGAAATAATATGCTGCATTAGTGCTTTAAATTGTTACTTTAATTGTTCCTTTAAATTTACAATGAAGGAGTAAAATCTGGTAGCACATCCTACTTGAAAGTCATAAGTTGTAGTTTTATCAAGGGTAGAACAATGTCCATTTGTGTGAGTGTGTGTGTGTGTTGTGTGTGTTTGAGACGGTCTCCCTGTAGTCCCAGCTGCCTGGAACTCACAGAGATCTAACTTGCTTCTGCCTCCAGGGAGTGTTGGGATGAAAGGAATGCACCACAACCAGTGCCAATGTTCTTTCCTACCAGCCTGGTGTGGTGATGCATCCAGTCACCCAGCACTGGAGAAGTGCAGGTAGGAGGGTTAAGGGTTCAAGGTCCTCTTCTGCTACACAGTGAGTTTGGGCCAGCGTGGACTTATATCATGAGACTCTCTGTAAAAAAAAACCAAAAAAAAATAAAACATGATTCCCCAACTGTGGGGGCCAGTTTAACAATTTATTTACCTGCTGATGTTTTGTATTTATTACTCATCATATTTATTTATTAATGATACTAGGGGAGCAAACCCAGGCTGTTGTATAGCCTAAGCATAATGCTGTCCCTTGAGCCCCATTAAAGCGAAATCAGTGGGGCACAGATACTGGGGTGGACTCTAGCAGGTTGAATGGCATTGGAGAAGCAAAAAGGGGAGAAAGCAAAGGTGTCCTCAGGAAGCTCTGCATCGCTTGACACAGAACTGAGTTACTCTAGTCACTTGGGAGTAATGGGTTGGAGGATGGACGTCGCACTGGTTCTCTCTTCCACTGTCAACCTTGTCATAACTTGTGGGGGCCAGGGGAGGTGAAAGCCAGAGTCCAGCATAGTGAGCAACAATCCAGCCACTAGGCGAGGACAGTCATGTGGCCAAGTCAAACAGAGGCCGCACCTCTGACCTAATTTTGATTCACACTTAGACTCTGATTTTTATTTGTTAAATACAATCTATCAAAGTAATTTTCAAGGGCTGGAGAGACTAGCCAAGTTAAGAGTACTGGCTGCTCTGTGGAGAAGACCTAGATCAGTTCCCAGCCACATGGTGGCTAACAACCATCCATAACTCCAGTTCCAGGGATNGGAGAGGAAAAGACAAAACCAACACCGAGTCCACCAGCCCCGCCTCAACTAATCCTCCCCTTTACACCCATGGGGAGGGCCCAGGAGAGACGGCCTCCCCCCCGCCTGACAAACCCTTCGAACAGTTCTCAGGGACATGGACTCCTGTACACAACCAGGGAGGAGAGGGGGCATGGGAGAGGCCACATATGCAGAAGCCTGTCCTCCCTCCCTAAAGAGGAACTACAAGAATTTCCTGTGAATTTGGCCCCAGGGGGAAATCGCCCCTTGGACTGGTATCCATGGGAGGTCAAAGACCTTAAGGAGCTCTGCAATGCAGTGGCTGAGGATGGCCCCAGTTCCCCGTGGGCCACGACTCTGTTGCAGGATATCGCCTACCACCCTGTGTTCCTAAGGACTGGATCGAGGTGGCTAAGGCCGACCTTCCCAGCCCCATGTTCATCAAGCGGACAGCCTTTTTCAAAGAGGAACTCAGGGTTAGGGCAGAGGAGAATAGATGAGCCAATCCTGCCATCCCAATCACGTTTGGGATGCTCTCGGGGATGAGGGATGGGTACCACAACTGGGATCCAATAAGCCTCAATCCCAGGCCCCTACCGCAATCGGGTGAGGCAGTGCAGACTGGATGCCTGGGGAAAGTTAAATGTGCCTACAGAATCCCCCATTGCTGGGTGAGGCAGAAGCCTGGGGAACTTCTGCCAGACTTCATTGACAGAGCCCAGCAGAGCATTCACCAGAAACTCCCAGCAGGAGAACATAGAGACAAATTCATAAGATTGCTGGTATGGGAGGGGATGAAAAATGACCATCGCATGGCTTGAGCAGGCCTGAAAGACCAGTCCATGAGTAGTTGGGTGATTGCATCACAGGATGTAGGCACCCAGCACCACCAGTCTCATTCTTTAGCCCTTGCCCCACAGGCACAAACAACGGCAACGACTGAGGCCATTACACAAGCCTTGACGATGCAGGGGTAGAAAGTCCAGGAAAAAGGTAAAGCAGGGGCCTGCTGTCATCAGGCATGGGCAAGAGGGCAATTTAAAAACAGGACTGTGCCCGCAGGGCGGGCCAAGAGGGCGCCAACGATGGGGGCCAAGCCTCCTTCTACTCCATGTCCCCGATGCAGAAAAGGCTTCCATTGGAAGAAGGACTACAGGTCGAAATTTGACCTAGAAGGCAAGCCTTTAAACTAGTCCTGGGGTGGCCTCTAGACCCATCATATCAACGAGGAGCATGTCCAGAGAAACGAGGTGCCTGGCATGGAGAATGTGAGGACTCAGCTCACTGACGGATCCCCTAACCAAGAGCCGTCATCCCCAATGTCAGTCATCGTTGGATGCATCAAGTTCAATGCCTAATAGACGCTGGGGTAGACAGAACAGTTTTGAGAAAGGAGGAAGTGCCCACCACTTGGTCCCTAATGCCTGGGCCCATGGTTCTAGGGGTAGGGGAGGGAACTCTAGGACTGAGGAGACTTCTACTCTCATGAGATGGGTGGGCCGGAGCGGACAAGGCAGGATTAGACCACTGAGTGGCCCAGGGTACTCACATCTCAACCTGCTAGGCCAGGACTTGCTGGGGCAGATGGATACGGTATTGACCACTGACCATAAGATGTTTTTTTGAGGATCTCCCTGAATGACCCTCCCATTCAGAAAAAGGGAAACAAGTTAAGGATCTAACCTAATCCAATCGTAGGGTCACTGCTTACTGGACACCGACAGGTTCTCCCTTATTTAGATGGAAGCGGGGATAGAACCACATATATGGGTGGAGACAGTATGCCTTTCTAAACACCACACATCAAAAATTAGATAGACTTTACATCGAGCTCAGTGAGATGGAGAAAAACTGACTGCAGGTGCTACACTGTCGACCATATTCTAGTCTCCAATTTCTGGGAATATTTTAAAGTCTTGCTATTTTTTCCCACGAGCCCATGGAACACCCCATCTTTGTTATCCGTAAAGCCTTGGGTCATGCGTCATGATCCTGGACTTGAGAAAGCATAAATGATACCGAATCGTTGGAGCTGGTAGGGATTTGCAACACTGCCCTTGCAGAGGGCAGATGCCCTGGATTCCTTTGCGTAATATCTACGAGGAATTTATCAATTTGCTGTCATTTGTACTCTTAAGGTGACTGTTTTTCTCTTCCTCCCTCAGGCTTTGCGCACCAGGGCACTTGTTGTTTTTGTGCTTTTCTTTGTCAGCATTCGCACTTCACTCAACATATTATGCTTACATTGGTTGAACTGGGCACCAGAATAATGGTGGGATGAGTATACCCCTGAGGTACATCTCATTAGCTTCTTGCGTTTATGCGCAACCGCCTTATTTAATTGGCACGATTCGCAGGGCCCCTACTGACTAGGTCTCAGGTAAAGGTTATTCTCTCTTGAGTCTGCCCTATCTGCTTGTGTCAGCGTCTCGTTTCTGGACCAGTATCACATGAGAGCTCATTGGCCCATGGAGCCTAATCGGGTGTGGGGATCCTTGACCAGTACGCAGAACATTTATAGACAGGGGGGGTATCTCCGATGTCAGCCTGAGCGCAAACGTAATCTATAAAGTCCCCCTTTTTAGAGGTACTTGGGAACTCGCTGGCTTTCCCTGTACAAGCTTGGTCAGTGTTGTGAAAAGCTGATATAAGGGGCAGAAGTTCTTCTCTGACAAGGGCGTCGGGCAGAGTATTGCTCATGAGGATTATTACTGGCTTACGGGCCTTGGGTAGCTATCCCTACACGAAAAACTCACAACGACTACCTGTTCGCACTTGTGACAGATAGCGAGAAGTCCTGCCAGAGCGAGATCCCTATGCAACAAGGAATAGTGGGAGATTTTTCAGGGCTTTTCAAGAGGTTTGCAGTGGCTGCTCATTGGCATAAGTTTCTACGCAACCGAGACAATCCTCTGTCCCTATGGGTGCTTGCGGGATCTGACTTAACTACAGCAGTGATTACTCAAGAGGGGGGACCCTTGAGAATTGGTACATACATCCACAGCAGGTAGAGAGGGTTCCCCACCATATGTGGCACGTCCGCGGGGGCTAGTAGCCTAGCACCCCTTTTGAAGACTGCGCGAACTGGCGAGAAGCTTCAGGTAGGCCCTCGCATTCGTGCAATAGGCAGCACATGAGATGATGAAGTGGACATGACACCACGTCAGGTGCCAGGAAGCTTGCTATCATTGGGAGGCGGATGGAGACAATGACTTGTGCCCAACATTAGTGCCGATGCCCATTAGAAGAAATCCTAGACATCAATGCACCTGTGCTGTTCGCCCCAACATCGCAGCCGCATTATCATCTCATGTGCAAGGTTCTGATGGAGGAAAAGTGTGATCTGCCAATGTCTTCAGGGGCTAGGAATCCTCCCAGCTGGCCGACCTAAATCAAACAGAATTTCAGCCCTTAGATAAGCACACATGCCCATGTCGTTTGCTACGACACAGTAACTCAAGCGTGTTTGCTCTTGGCACTGGTTGGAAGGAACTGGCCAGCGGATAGTGCCTTGGGAACGAGCACGCCATACTCCAAAGTATGAGATTCACGAACCGCTGAATAATGTGCTTCGCCTGCAGTCTGTGTAGGCATTTGTAACAGTCCATGAACTGAAATCTCGTTCGCAGCCTGACTTTAACTGGCTTACCCACTTGCCAAGCAAGCCACAATCGTAGATTCTTGACAGCAACACCAATCTCCTCTCATCGTGGTAGAGCTTAAAGCCCTCTTAGAAGGAAGGAGTACCCCATATATCCTCCAGCACCTTAGAGGACACTAAGGGGCCTCCTGGGCCCTTCTATTTATTATGGAGATATGCACTAGAGCAGAGCATGCTGGCCTTTCGTGGTGAATACAATTCTTATATCAGCTCTAGGAAGCTCCAAACTTCAGCAGTCATAATCAGAATATTAGAATTGGAAAGAGGGCTTACACTCAATAGGTTCCTTCCCAGATGCCTTGATGGAAGGAGTGAGAATGTGAAGACGATTAGTCGACAATCTTGCAATTCTATACGTTTGCCTTTAGAGTATTACGCCTGTTCAACCCAAGGGTTTAATACGCTAGGATTAGAGACCTATGCCCATCTCGGTTGCAAAAACAGATGCTCACCGACTATTAAATTTCGCTTTATCCGGCAAACTTAAATTGTTTTTTCGAGTTTTCATTTGATATTTACTCAGAGACTTGCTGGGCCATACGCCCATTCTGGAGAAAGAGTGCATAACATATGCCCAATCCACTTTTTCCCAATGTTTTGCACTCATTCAGTTTGACTTGCCCAACCAACACAAATGAGACAACAGACCTTCGCTTATGCCTCTAAGTGCTTCCTTAGCAAGGCTTCTCCAAGTTACGAATGAGTATTACTCTAATCAAGGAATCCCCTACATGACCCAAGGACACCAGCCATTATAGTCGACAAGAAATCACCAATCATTAAGGAACTAATTTACCAAATACAAAAGGGCGGTAGTAGCCCACCTGGCATTGGGTCAGAAGCTCTGTTACTTTAAATAATTTTAAATGTTCTAAATATGAGTGGGAATCGGTTCCAAAAATGGGTCTATCAATGGCTCAACCCCTTAGGTAAGTAAATGGAAAATATCCATTAACACACCAATGGAGAAGGACCCAGACCCACTAATTACGTTGGGAAGGGGCTTTGGGTGTTTGTCCTGTAGGGTGAGGAGGCGACCTATTCTGGGTGCCATCTAGGAACCTAAAGTATTTTGCCCATTCCCTCAGAACAGGAGGACGACCAAAAACAAACTAACCAACAAAGAAAAAAAAGGAATGTGGTGGTCGTCACTCACCTTCAAGAAACAAGGAAAACACAAAGTGAAAAAGGACTACCAGGCCCAAGGGCAACAGACCCTTTGGAGAAGGCTTAAGTGCTTTTACGCATTAAGATGCGCGGTTCCTGGATGCTGGTGCTGCATGGGTGACGGTAGAGTGACAGGAGTGCTGCACTGAAACCCCCATCAGACCCAGAGAGTGACATGGCTGGTGTACCATCCCGTCAATGGAGGGATCCTCAACAGCACCAAGAGTGATACCCCTCCCCCTCGCATGGTGGCCCTGCTCTTCTTAGATCTCTGAATCTGGCCCAGGAAGCTGGCATGTGCTGACTGGACCCCGGCTCACCTGGGATAGGCCAGAGATGTAATGGACAAAAGGGATGCACCCTGCCAGTGGTGGGGGGCCGTAGATCCCCTGGGATGTTCCCACTCCTCAAACGAGTTGCACTAGAGACACTGACATTTACGTATGCACTGTGGAGTAACTGGACTGCAAAAAGATATCGATGGTGGTCCGGGAGACTTCTACTGTAAGAGCATGGGGGTGGATGACTACAGGATCATGCTCTGTGGTTGGGGCACAAGGGAGCTATTGGCTCACTAGGTAAAGATACAAAGAAAGGCCAGCAACCCCTCTATGGGGCATGCACCAAGTTACCGCTGCAACCCCATTCAAGTAACATTCACTGAAGAGGGCAAGAAGGGTGACAGATTGGGAAGTTGGGAAGATGTGGGGGTCTCAGACTATATCAATCTGGCTATGACCAGGGGCTTGTTGTTTTCCATCAGGTACAAGTGAACCCCCTGAACGGGGGGGGGGGAGGCCAGGGTGGGTGGGGGGGGGGGGGGGGGGGGGGGGGGGTGGAACACCCCCAGTGGTCCGACCCCCTGTGCAAAAGGCACACCCCAGCTCCCCAGCAGGGAGTGGAGATAGGGTCGCCGGTGGACCCAGTCATTTCAGAGCAGGGACGCAGGTGGGGAGCACCATCACCACTCACTCTGGCACCGCACATTTTGCCATCTTAGTCTGATCTGACTTGTTCAGGGGGACACCAGAGAATTATTGAGGCCACTGCTAGGAACTTGCTACCTAGCCCTGAGTGAAACTCAACCAGAATTAGCCTCAATTCCTGCGGTATGCCTCAACACCTGCAGTTTACGATTGGACGGGGGAGTGGCAGGGATTACACTTTAGGAGAAAAGCCCCGATGGGCATCCCCTCATAATTTCGTGTCCTGTGCTATTCGGGGGACGCCTGCCCTGTTAACAGGGCTAACCAGGCGTCTCAGGAGCAAGGCCCAGGAGTACAACTATGGCCTTGCGAGGGTTGCCGCTACTAAAGCGGCTGGAACCGAGAGACGTCCCCACCTATAAGGTGAGCCTTACAATAAGGTGCGCTCAATGGTGAACCTCCGAGGAGGTGGCCACACCCGATACCTTCGAAAGAGGTGGGTATAAAAGAAAAAAGGGGAGTCGTGAAGTGGGGCCGACGCCAGCCCAGCAGGCAAGATGGCGTCTGAGGGGAGGTAGAAGAGAGGGACACCCCGGTCTGGTTTTGCCTAAAACTTCTGTATTTTGGGGAAAACGTCGGCATCGAGAGTACAATGGTCTAGCCGTGTGTATGGCCAGATCCGATCCTGAAGAGGGTCCTGAGAGAGCGGCGCAAGAGCATTGGATGCATTGTGCTTTCGCGCCTAAAAAGGCCCTTTTGTGGCTGTTTTTGTAAGAAGTCACTGCCCTGTTGTGACAACTAAAGTGAGAACATGCCTGACTGGTGACTTCCCCGAGATAACAAATGCATTGCGTGAGTGATCCTCTGGAACTGAGGAGGCTGGGGAACGGTAGAGCAGCGCACTTACCCTTCCTCACCGTAGTCCGTTCTGGGACCAGACCAGACTAAGACCCAGCATAAGGGACTCTGTGAAGGAAGACAATATAAAAAAGGCTTGGAGTCAGCTGGCATGGTGGCACAGCACCTTTAATCTAGCACTGTGGGAGGCAGAGGCGCAGATCTCTGTGAGTTCAGGCCACTGGCACATAGGTGAGTTTCAAGCAGCTGGGCTATATAAAGGACCCTTGTCCTCAAAAGAAAAAAAAAACCTTGGATTCAGGCAGGACTTCACTATAAATTGTTGTGGAAACATTGGAGACAGGTGCTGGAGGAGAGAGGGATGACTAGAGGATTTTTAGGGGAGTTAAAATACAGTGTTATTATGGTGGATACATTCATGCCTTTGTCTAAACACCAGAATGAGCCCTAATATGAGTTATGGATTTGGCTGTATCTGTGTAGGTTCGTAGCCCTCCTGTGGAGATGGTAACAGTTGAAAGGCTGTGGATGTTAAAATAAAACAAACAACAACCAAAAAACAACAAAGAAAGAGGAAAAAGAGGAACAGAATAAAAGGGGAAATTTTTTTGATTAACCGCAACCACATTACTAATTTTGAAAAATAACTTTAATATAAAAACCTCTTTTAGCCTAAATCCAGGCATGCAATGTAACTTATCCAGTTGCTTCCCTCAGCTCTCCAGCACATGGTGAGGCCAGGACATCTTTTCGGGAGACTCTAGCTGTAATGCTAGACAGAGACTGGCAGAACTGAGCCTAAGACTTACAGCAAAGCATCTGAAGCTCAAAAGCAGTTGCAAGGTAGATGAGCCTAAAGGACACCATCAAATTCTTATTCCCAATATGTGCTAAAATGGCCTTCATGGAGCTGGGAACCTGGGGTTTGTTTTGGAGCATTGGTTACCAATATTGGGTTCTAAATGATAAGGATAGATTACTTTCCTAAAAATACCTTTTTCTATTTTTTTTTAATTTTCCTGATTGTGTTAGAAGTATTATTTTGATCAGTCAAGAATGTTCATCTGCTTTTTTATATTCCTGCCCATCTTTTTGTGGTTTTTGTACTTAGAACCCAGGCCAAGAAGCTAATTCATTTTTTTTTTTATTTTTTTTGGAAGTTTTGGGATTTAATTTTACAACTTCCAGGCTAGTCTTTTAATCTACTTGGAGAAGAAAAAAAGTATTGGTAAGAGATGTTATCTGATGCTGGCAGTCAGGGGTCTTATGTGAAGGCAAGTTCTGCCTTAAGATTTGCTAGTCCCCGGTGCATTAAAAATGACTTTATTACATTTATCTGTGTGCGGCAGGTGCACGGGAGCAATCACAGAGCATGTGGAGGACAGCAGTCGCGCTTTGGGAGGTCGTCGCTCTTCTCATTTTGTGGTCTCTAGGGTGGAGCCTCAGGTCATCCAGATTCAGAGGCAGCTCTTCACCTACGAGGCATCTTGCTTGACCCCCACTTACTGCATTTGGGGTTTTGGGGTTTGTTTTTGTTTTTTGTTTGTTTTGGACATGGTTCTCTCCTGTGTCCTACTGGGCTGGAATTAACTTGTAGACCCAGGCCTGGCCTTGAAATACGATCCGTCCTGCTCTGCTCAGGAGTGCTGGGGATTAAAGGGTGTGTTCAATCGTGCAGGTGCCCTGCTACATTTAAATGAAGCACCAAGTCCGTGTGCAGCACAACTGCCCAAATTTTCCCATCTTAAAGAACTCCAGCCTTCTACAAAAATCCCGCAAGGCTTCACTGGTAAATACAAACAAAATATTTAAAAGCCACATCGTGCCCTAACCCTATCTGTCCTTCCTCTGTACTTGCTTAACTGACAGGACAGTGCCAAGATCCTGTCTTGGAGTTCCATGGTACCCGTCTTCTCAGTACTTCATTCTCGGTAGACATGCTACTCCCCTGCCCCAGGATACTCCCAGATTCCACAGGACTGACTGTCCCCTTGACTACACTCACCCTCTGCAAATTCTGAACTGTATTGCATGCTCTCTTTTATCAGAAGTTCATTCTCCCTCTGTTTTCCTTCATCCGGAAACGTTAACTCAGCTGTAGACAGCCATCATGTGATTTTACTTTTGAGACAGGAACTTCACTATGTATACTAACCAACTGGTCTAGAGTCTCTGCTAAGCCCCTTTAATTCTGGGTGGGGACTGCAGGTCTGCTCCACCAGTGCAGTTTTTGTCAAAGGGATCAGAAGCACAAAGATGGCCTGGAACTCACTGTCTAGCCAGAATGTCCCTGAACTTTGGATCTTCCCACTTCCCGCCCAAGTGCTAGTGTAATGGCATGCACCACCACTCCAGTCACACGTGGTGCTAGAAAGCAAACCCAAACCTCGTGTATCTACACAAGCATTCTGCCAGTTAGCTTCTTACCCCCCCGCCCCCTTTTAATCATGTTAGTGGCATTTCAAGGGATATCTATAGTCAGTCGACTAACGTGAGCCAGAAACACCAGCCACTTAAAATTACAAGGAAATTGAAAATTAAGGAAGATTTTTAAAAAGGTTTTCATATATGCTGGTTGCCTATATGTATGAGTACACAACAAAACTAGGCATAAAACTAACAGAAGCCAGAGAGGGTGTTGGGGTCCCTGGAATGGGGACCAGCTCGGACAAGGAGGAACACCACAAATAGTGAGAGGAGATCCATCCTGACCCAGGTCAAGAGTCAGTTGTAGGGCTAATTGACATGCTAAGTTGTCCTTTTCTCCCATGCATCCTCATCCACTCCCAATACCTCCCCTTTACACACCTCCCCCTCCCCCTCCTGCACTCCACACTCCACACCTGCCCCCTTCTCCTCCACTGCACTCACACTCCCACACCTCTCCCCCTCCCTCCTCCCACCTGCACTCCACACTCCACACCTCTCCCCTGTCCCCGCCTCCCACCTGCACTCCACACTCCCACACCTCTCCCGCCTCTGCCACTCCATCCTCCCCGCTTCCTCCCTCCCACCTGCACTCCACACTCCCACACCTCTCCCCCCTCCCCTCCCCCACCCCGCACTCCACACTCCCACACCTCTCCTCCCTCCCCTCCTCCCACCTGCACTCCACACTCCCACACCTCTCCCCTTCCCCTCCTCCCACCATGCACTCCACACCTCCCACATCCTCTCCTCGCCTCCTCCCCCGACCTACCACACTCCAACCTCCCCCCTCCCCACCAACTCCCCACCCCACACCTCCTCGCACCCTCCCCTCCTCCCACCTGAACTCCACACTCCCACACCTCTCCCCCCTCCCCTCCTCCCACCTGCACTCCACACTCCCACACCTCTCCCCCCTTCCTCCTCCCACCTGCATTCACACACTTCCCACAAACGAGGACTTACTTTATTGCCAAATATGGAGACAGCAAAAAGATCTCGGCAAAGAAGTTCAAGAAAACAAAATCTTCTAAAACTACAACCACGCCAAGAAGGCAGAAAAAAGTGAGGTGGGCCAACAGGTTTCACCTGGCCCAAAGAATGATCTAGAACCTCCAAGTTCTAAGCTAAGACTTGTGCACACACCACCTGCAGAGCAAGAGCTGGATACAGAGAACACTCAGCTGCAGATCTAGAGTTCTGGCTGCCAAGAAATGGCCAACCGCGAAGGGACCAGCTCACTAGCCTGGAACGTGGAACACTGATGGTGATCATTAAGATATAATGAACAACTAGGAGAAGCTCCTTGAAAATGAAAATTAGGCACTGTCCAAAAGAAATAATATGCTGCATTAGTGCTTTAAATTGTTACTTTAATTGCTATTGCTTTAAATTTACAATGAAGGAGTAAAATCTGGTAGCACATCTACTTGAAGAGTCATAGAGTTGTAGTTTATCAAGGGTAGAACAATGTCCATTTGTGTGAGTGTGTGTGTGTGTGTGTGTGTGTGTTTGAGACAGAGTCTCCCTGTAGTCCCAGCTGGCCTGGAACTCACAGAGATCTACTTGCTTCTGCCTCCAGGGAGTGTTGGGATGAAAGGCATGCACCACCACACCCAGTGCCAATGTTCTTTCTAAACAGCCTGGTGTGGTGATGCATCCAGTCACCCAGCACTGGAGAAGTGCAGGTAGGAGGGTTAAGGGTTCAAGGTCCTCTTCTGCTACACAGTGAGTTTGAGCCCAGCTGGCTTATATCATGAGACTCTCTGTAAAAAACAAAAACAAAACAAAACAATAAAAACATGATTCCCCAACTGTGGCAGGCCAGTTTAACAATTTATTTACCTATCTGATGTTTTGTATTTATTTACTCATTATTTATTTATTATGATACTAGGGAGCAAACCCAGGCTGTTGTATAGCCTAAGCATAATGCTGTCCCTTGAGCCCCATTAAAGCGAAATCAGTGGGGCACAGATACTGGGGTGGACTCTAGCAGGTTGAATGGCATTGGAGAAGCAAAAAGGGGAGAAAGCAAAGGTGTCCTCAGGAAGCTCTGCATCGCTTGACACAGAACTGAGTTACTCTAGTCACTTGGGAGTAATGGGTTGGAGGATGGACGTCGCACTGGTTCTCTCTTCCACTGTCAACCTTGTCATAACTTGTGGGGGCCAGGGGAGGTGAAAGCCAGAGTCCAGCATAGTGAGCAACAAGTCCAGCCACTAGGCGAGGACAGTCATGTGGCCAAGTCAAACAGAGGCCGCACCTCTGACCTAATTTTGATTCACACTTAGACTCATGATTTTTATTTGTTAAATACAATCTATCAAAAGTATTTTCAAGGGCTGGAGAGACAGTTCAGCAGTTAAGAGTACTGGCTGCTCTTGGAGAAGACCTAGATTCAGTTCCCAGCATCCACATGGTGGCTAACAACCATCCATAACTCCAGTTCCAGGGGATATGACACCCTCTTTTGATCCTGACCTCTGTGGGCATTATACAACACAGGTACACTTACATACATGCAAGTGAGACACTCATACACATAAAATAAAAATAACAATTTTTAAAAAGCATTTTCATTTGTTAAATTATTTCTATTTAACTAAAAATAAAAGTGAATGTAATTGTGTCAAAAATAGTATATACGGAATTTTAAATTATAACTCCATCAGTTAGTTATATAAGACCTTTTTAGTTTAAGGTTTTCATAGCTTTTAGTCTGTACTTCCCATTGTTGAGTTTTATACAGTTGCTTTCCCCTCCTTAATCCCATAATTTAACTTTCTGTTTAATTTAAACCCCAATCTTGGGAAGGATTTCTTCACATACTTACAGTTAATCATCCATTATGCCTATTTCCTGCATTTGACTGTACATGCCCAGTTCTTTTAACAGTTTCTCACAGCTCTAATTTCACAAGCTTTTAATCAGTTGCTGTTCTCCTCTGAACACTTTCCAAGTTTTTTTTTTTTGCTCTCTTTACACAGCATGGCATGTAAATTGGAACATAGTTTGTTCCAACTGAAGCCTATCCAATGCCAAATAAAGCAAAAATAATTGCTTGCCTCCTTCTTCACACATTTGCCTTAGCACAACCCTGTGAAGTATTGTCTCTTCTTTCAACACAGAGAAAACTCATCCCACTCACCATCAACCCTAACTGTCAGATCTCACTTGGCTTCATTCCAAGTTCGGCTGTCGTAGCTGGTATTTCCACATACTTCTTCAAGCACCTCGGTAGCTCACTATAAATTAAATGTTCAATTCACAAAGAGGATTTCATCCATACACTTTTTCTCTGAGGATTATCCCACAAACAATTTAATGAACGATAGTACATGTGGATTTAGTGCTCAGGGTCTTGAAAACAAAGGCTTGCATGACTTGCAGTGATGGAAACCAGGAAGGATTCAGGTGGAAAGATGCCCAAGGGCTGCCGAAGAACCAGGCCACCTTTGTTTTCTTCTGTCCTAGTTCCTGGTTGTAAGTAATCAAACATAGTTTAAGCTAACCTAAGCAATGGAGAATCTGCTGGTAAAGTATCAGGAGGTTTTCAGTTGGCTGAAGAGCCATGCCTATAAACTGGCACACACCAAGACCACTCTAGAAAGCAGGACTCTCAGACATACTCTAAACAAAATTACCTAAAACAAAAATCTATATGTTGAGACCATTCTCTGGCTCTTTCTCAGCAATTCAGAGTTCCAAACTCTAGAAACTGGTTGGGAGGGGGGACTATGCAGGATTCTAAGACTGATAAAGTGCCAGGCGTGGTGGCGCACACCTTTAATCCTGGCACTTGGGAGGCAGAGACAGGCGGATCTTTGTGAGTTCAAGGCCAGCCTGGTCTACAGAGTGAGTTCTAGGACAACTGGGGCTACAGGGAGACCCTGTCTCAAAAACACCANAAAAAAAAAAAAAAAGACTGATAAAATATGCCACCACCCTTCAGAAGATTACAATTTAGAAGCAAAGCCATGTACAAATAATGAAATATAAACCTAGCTGTTAAATTTTCTAAAAGCAAAATGGGCTGAGCTATGACTTCCCAGGTGTCTACTGGCTGCAGAGAAAAGTCATTTCCAGTAACTCTTGCTACAACTATGGTTGCTGGCAATGAGATTCTGTCTCAAAAAAAGAACAAAAGCAGCCTTAAGAAAGCAAAGGGAGGGGCCGGAGAGATAGCTCAGTGGTGAAGAGCATTTGGTACTCTTCCGGAGGGATTGAGTTCCTAGCACCCATGACAGCTAACAATTGTGCCTTCTTCTGGCCTCCTTGGGCACTACATGAACATGGTGCACTTACATGCATGCAGACAAAAGACTCATATACATAAAATAAAAGGGAAGTAGTTTTTAAAAACCAACTAAAGGATCTGGAGTGATTGCTCAGTAGTGAAGAGCAGGGGCTGTTCTTCTGGAGGACCCAGGTTTGGTTCTCAGTATCCACGTGGTGACCATAACCTCAGTTTTAGGGGGTCTGACACCTACCCTCTTCTGACCTCCACAGATATTGTACACAAGTGCTATGCTTCTATTCACGCAAGCAAAACACTCATACATATAAAATAACAATAAAATTATTTACAAAAAACTCCACAACTAAATAGTTGTGAAATGAGAATCCTTAAAAAAAATTCCCATTCATCTTTTCCTCTCAGAGTGTGGTCAGTGGCAAAATGAAAAGCATCAGTCCTTTAAGGAGCAACACAAGGCTCCACAATAACCTAGGGTATTTCAAGGCACCCTTGTGCTCCTGTTTCCCTTGCTCCAGGAAATCCTCTCTTTATAGCTTACCTTACTTACTGAACTTCCCTGGATTCCCCTTGCCCAGTGCTCACCTCAGTGAAAGGATGTCCTGGCACGTCACATTCTGCCTCGAAGTGATTGCAAACAATCAACTCCTAAGGAAGTCCCAATGTTTTAGATTGTCTGTGTATATTTATGCACACACAGATGTTAATGAGAGATTTTACAAAGGACTTCCTCATATGCATGCCAATTCAATGTCCTGAGAAAGGATCATTACAAATTAAAATTACCACTGGTATGCAGGTGTTTATATGTAAAACCACAGACTATTCTTGTGCTCCTTTCAAATTATTTTTGTGTTTTAAGCTCACTTTTTAAAACTTTGCCCATGATCAAAGATCAAGAAGGAATTATGAGTGAGTACCCCTAATGTGTACATTACACAAAAAATGAACACATTTTTTGCTGGAGTTCTAGGGCGATGGAAAGATATGAAAATACTAACACAATACTAACATGGGAAGAAAAGCTACAAATTTTACTTTAATAATAGGGCCATTTATCCCCTAAAGATTTATTTTTCTTTTAAATTGTGTATATGTGTGTCTGTGTGTGGGTATATGCACCCTAGTGCAGGTGTTCTCAGAGGTCAGAAGCGTCTGATCCCCTGGAGTCACAAATGGTTATGAGCTGCCCTGTGTGGGCTCTGGTAACTCAGCCGGGGTCTTCATGTAAGAGCAGTGTGCTCTTTTAACCACTGGACCATCTCTTCAGCTCTTAATTGTGCCCTTTTACATTCTGCATATTATTACTGTTATGAGCAGAGTAGAGGATAGAAAAATCATGGCATTAAAAAAAAATTTTTTTTTGCTCATCTTTCCCTAGCTGATTTATTTATTTATTTTTATTAACACAGGGTCTCAGCTACCCCAGGCTGACCTCAGACTTACTATGTAGCCAAGGATGACTTTGAACTTCTGATCCTCTCGCCTCTACCTCCTGAGTCCTGGAATTACAGACATGCACCACTGCCCCCAGTTTATGTGGCAGTGGGGACTAAACCTGGAGCATTGTGCATGCTAGGAAAGCACTCTACCAGCTGAGCTGCAATCCTAGCGTGTGTGTGTGTGTGTGTGTGTGTGTGTGTGTGTGTGTAGGCACTGGAGATCAAATCATGGCCTCACACATGCAAGACAGGTGCCCCACCACTAAATGATGCCCCAAACCTTTATCTTGTTTTGCTTTATCTTTTGTTTATTTGAGAGAGACTTACCTGTAGCCAGTGTTGGCCTCAGACTCATATCTTTCTCCCCCAGCCTTCTAAGTGCTAGGATTACAGACATGCTCCCTTACCTTTTACCTCTACCTCTCAAATGTGGGTATATCCTCTGAAACAATCACATAGTGAACCATCATCAATTCTTTGTGATAAAGTGGAATAAAGATTAAGAAAATCAGTTACTGGGGCTGGAGAGATGGCCTAGTGGTTAAGAGCGCCAACCGCTCTTACAGAGGACCCGGGTTCGATCCCCAGCACCCACATGGCGGCTGAGAACCATCTGTAACTCCAATTCCAGGAAAACTCCAGTACCAGGGGAATCCGACGCCCTCTTCTGACCTCCGCGGCATTGCATGACACGAGTGCACAGACCTACATGCAGACAGTACATTCATACACATACAGAAATAAATAAGAATTAAAAAAAATATTTAAAAAAAGAAAATCAGTTACTTAAGATTCTAAGGGTCTTTGTAAGAAATCATTGAATATTGATAGAACTTGATTAGATTCTCAGGGGATTCTTCAGAGATTCTAAAATTCTCTGAATGTTTATGGAGTTTTATAATCTTAAATTTCTTTTTTTTATGTGATTTTTTATACTTTCTTTTATTTCGTTTTTTAACAATAATAAGTTGTGAGTACAAGCATCCTTCACATAAAACCAATTTGCAAGCAGTTGTGCCCAAACCCACACAGTCCAAGGCTCCCACCATCCAGCTGGAGGGCCTTGTATGTACATTCAAGCTGATCAAATAAGTGTCTAGTATATGTCTAGTATATATTGATGTAGTTTCACCATTCACCCCAATCACAGCCCTTACATTCTACCATGCCCCCTCTTCTGCAGATTATTCCCTAGGCTTAGAAAAGGGGACAAGAAGCAAAACAGTCTACTTTCTTTGGAGATGTCATTTTGGACTCTGATCAGTTCTGGCTGTTTCCTTTCATGGGCTGACAGTTTGTCCAGGAATAACCTTTCAATCCTACTAATGAAGCACAAGCAATTAGATATATAGATATATAGGTATTTAAACAGTACTAAATATTATGGTAGGTTACTTTGGTATAGACACAGATGTTTGGATGGTATGTTAATCCATGAATTACATTTTTTTCTGTAAAATATGACAGGGTCTTACTGTGGCTTATAACATCTCCTAACCAATAGAGGATGTAAGCTTGTGGCATCAGCTGTGGGTTATTCCTCCAAGGAGAGAGCCAATAGCCAATTAGATTTGGGATATACAGGCATATGGCTGCCACTGCTGCACAGTATTTCCAGGCAGGTGAGGTGTAGCTGATGCTGATGGCCTGGCTTCTCCTTCCCACCAATCTTTAGTTTCTTAGAGATGTAAAATTACTTCTTGGAGACTCATAATCAAGGCTAATATTGAAATACCATAAACCCATGAACCACACATTTTGATTATCAGATGGTGTAGCAGTGTGTGTGTGTACACATGTGGTAAGCCCCTTATTGGCTCTGTCAACAGAACAGCCACTAGTGACAGATTCCTGACTTCTCCAGTAACTCACTAGGATTTTAATGAAACTTCCTGAGGCTTTTCCTTTTCTATTTCAAGCCCCCTTCCACTAAAATTCTGACCTGAGCCTGTGAGAACTAGAATGGGGATGAGAAGTAGCTATGACAGAAAGAATTCCACTTTCCTCCAGATGCCGACCCGAATGGCTGTTTGGAGATAATTCATGACTTTTGTGTTTCTGAACATCTGGCAAGTGAAACTTCTCTTCGTCCAGTATTATCTCTTCAAGGACTTGTGCACAGTAAACAGCCTTAGAAGATATAGCTAGTGTTTTCTAAGCGGAGGGCATCAAGTGGATTGTCTCATAAAGATTCAGGTTTCTCTCCTATAATGCCACCCTGGTAATTATGTCTGTCATCTGGTCTTTGCATCTCACTGTGAGAACTGGTATTCTCCAACTGAAGCCAAAATAAAGAACCCAACATTTCTGTGACTTGTTCTTCAGGTTGGTCTTTCTCTACATTAGGTTTCTCCTAGTCACTGGTAAATTCTTCAGAGAAATTAGAGTTATGTAATAAACTCTTGTTCATATCTGGCTTTGGATCTAATATCTCCTACCAGGATGCACATGGCAAACTAACTTTTTAGCTCTAAAGTAGGATAAAATCTCAGATTGTTCACTGGTCTTGATGTTTCATTGAACCAACTGAAATGAGCTTTGACTCTCAGAAGGCTTTTCTGTTTCTCGTCTGAATCTAGTGTTAGGTGGACTGGCTTCGTCACTGCTCCAGACAAATCTGTCCATGGCTGACTCCTGAAGTGAACAAGGCTCGGCTTTAACCCAAGTTCCCTCCCCACAGCACAGCTCTACAAAAGCAAATGGCTGTTACTATCACAAACCAGGTAATTCTCCTCATTGTGTTTATTGTGAGGTTACGTCACAACTCAGGCAGGGCCACCCCTTTATAGGGACCTTTGCTTCTCGCCTGCCACTTTCCATTCCACACCATCCACGAAGCCTTCTTTGAGTACTCCAGCTTGCTACCCCCTTTCTAAAAGTTCCATGAACAGAAACTCCACTCATAATTAAAGATTAAACACTAGCTAATGACCAAAAGCTAATGTAATTAACATTTAACACATTCATTATTTGTTCCATTACCCTCATAGTCTCACAGCTAATTTCCTTGATCCTGCTCAAAATTCATATAGAAAAGTACTTATTTAATTTATTTTCTGGCTTGAAATGAAAACTTAAGAAGTTCAGACATAAAAGTAATATGAAGGTATCTATTTACTAATGGCCCTTAATGGCATTCTCATCATTAGAATTCTTAACGTCAATGTACAACAGGAGGAGGAGCCTAGGGAGCATTTAAATTTCTTAGGGTGCGGGGCTGGAGAGATGACTCAGTGGTTAATAGCACCAGCTGCTCTTGCAGAGGACCTGGGTTTGTTTCCTACCATCCATATGGTGGCTAACAACCACCAGTAGTAGCTCCAGTTTCAGGGGATCTGCCACCTTTATCTGGCGTCTCTGGGCATTGCATGACATGGGTGCACTCACATGCAGGCAAAATACTCATACAAAGCCTTTAATCCTAGCACGCAGGAGGCAGAGGCAGGCAGATCTTTGTGAGTTCAAGGCCAGCCTGGTCTACAGAGCAAGTTCCAGGAGCTGGGGGTACAAAAAAAACCTCATACATATAAAAATAAAATACCCGGGGGGGAGGGGTGCTGAGCATGGTGGCTCACGCCTTTAATCCTAGCACTTGGGAGGCAGAGGCAGACAGATCTCTGTGAGTTCAAGGCCAGCCTGGTCTACATAGTGAGCTCCAGGCCAGCTAGGACTAAAGGGAGACCCTATCTCAAAAAGACCAAAAAAATAAAATAAAAAATAAATAAAATGCTTGGAGGTCGTAATTTTGGTACATATGTGACCTTTATATAGGCATACTTTGGAGCAATACAAATGGGAGGGAACCACAACCACATAAGGACTGGGTCAAAGAACTGACTGATACAGTTAAATTCTGCCCAAAACAACAAGCCTCTGCAGAGAAAAACTTTGGAAAGACTGAGAGAAAGATACAAGACATGTATGGCAGGGGTGGGGTGGGGGGCAGGGAGAGGAGAATGTGTCTAAATTGGACTGAAAGATAATGTATGAAATACACAAATCATCAATAAAAGTATTTTATTAAAAATAAAATAAAAATAAAAACTTCTTGGGGCATGCTGAGAGCGTTCCCCTGAAAAGCCAGCACACCTTTTTGTATCTTCTCCACATCAGGGCTGATTTAAGTTCTGTGATCAGCCTCACTCTGCTCAGGAGGCACTTAAGGCACAGTGTGAGTTAAACAATGTGACCAAGATAATACAGCTAGTAAATGGTAGAGCTAGGAATTACACCTTACATAGTTGATTTCAATACCATTCCTTATCAATTGTATCCTTTAAGAGAATTTGAGGTGCTTGAGGGGCTGAAAATAGAATTCCTGTTCACAAGTGGACAATTTTCCACTTGTTCAGTTTTATGTCCAACACCTGCATAGGAGTTACTGAATTGCTGACCTTGATTTTTACATTATAGAATCATGATATGGAAGATATTTTTAGGTATTCCTGACATTAGAATATTTGTACTATAACACTTTATACTATAAACTTTCCAAAATAACATAGGTTTTTATTTCTTTTTTCTTTTCTTTTCTTTTTTTTTTTTTTTTTTTTTTGGTCTTTTTGAGACAGGGTCTTTCTGTATCCACAGCTGGCCTGAAGCTCACTGTATAGACCAGGCTGGCCTTGATCTCACAGAAATCTGCTTGCCTCTAACTCCTGAGTACTGAGATTAAAGGCATATGCCGTCACACCTGGTTATTTTAAGCATTTTTTTTTCCTAAGCATAATTATGGGAGCAAACAGGGGACAGAAAGATATCCCAGTGGTTAAGAGCATAGACTGCTCTTGCAGAATATTGGGTTTCAGTCCCCAACAACAATGTGGCTGCTAACAACCACCCTTAACTCCAGTTCAAGTGGATCCAATGCCCTCTTCTGGCCTCCACAGGTACTGCACATAATGTACTGACATGCATGCAGACAAAAGACTCATAAATATTAAATAAATAAAAATTAAACATTTTTTGGTCCTTTCTTTGTTTTGAAAAAGAGTCTCCCTGTAGCCCCAGCTGGCCTGGAACTTGCTATGAAGACCAGGCTAGCCTTAAATTCACAGAGATCTGGCTGCCTCTGCCTCCCAGGTGCTAGGATTAAAGGTGTGCACCATCATGCCTGCCTAATTTAAAATCTTTTTTTTTTAATTTTATTTATTTATTTTATGTGTATGAATGTACTGTCTGCATGCAGGTCTGTGCACCCATGTTGTGCAATGCTGCAGAGGTCAGAAGAGGGCATTGGATTCCCCTGGAACTGGAGTCAGAGACGGTTCTCAGCCGCCATGTGGGGTGCTGGGGATTGAACCCAGGTCCTCTGCAAGAGCAGTCGGCACTTAACCACTAGGCCATCTCTCAAGCCCCCTACTTCTTTGTTTTTTAAGTAGCTTATATATTCTGGATGATAATGCTTTGTCAGATGTATCATTGGTGAAGGTTTCTTCCCACTCTGTGGGTTTTCTCTTCACTTCCTTGATTGTTATTTTAACTGTACAAAAGCTTTTGAGTTTGATGAGGTCCCACTTGTCAGCTGCTGTCCTTATTTCCTGTGCAGCTGCTGTTTGATTTAGAGTCTTTTCCTACACATATGTCTTGTAGGTTGCTGCTGACTTTTTCTTCTATCACCTTCAGGGTTTCAGGTTTTAGGTTGAGATCTTTGATCCACTTGGAGTTTATTTTTGTACAAGGTGAGAGGTAGGGGTTTAATTTTGTTCTTCTACAAATGGTGATCCAGTTTTGCCAACACTATTTGCTGAAGATGCTATCTTTCCTCCATTGAGCTTTTTTGGCCCCTTTATCAAATATGAGGTGGCTGAAGTTCTATGAGCTCAAGTTTGGATNATGTACTGTCTGCATGCAGGTCTGTGCACCCATGTTGTGCAATGCTGCAGAGGTCAGAAGAGGGCATTGGATTCCCCTGGAACTGGAGTTCTCCTGGAATTGGAGCTACAGATGGTTCTCAGCCACCATGTGGGTGCTGGGGATCAAACCTGGGTCCTCTGCAAGAGCAGTTGGTGCTCTTAACTGCTAGGCCGTCTCTCCAGCCCCTTAAAATCATTTTTTAAAAAGTGTTTACCGATGATGTCATAATCTTGATATATGTGTGGCATGCATATATGCATATTTTGGAATGATGCAAATTGGAAGGAACAACATCAACAACAACAACAACAACAAAAGACTGGGTCAAAGAACTGACTGAAATGGTGAACTTCTGCCTGAAACAGTAAACTTCTGCATCAAAAATTTTAAAAGAGACTGAGAAAAAGATGAAAAACATGTTTGGCAGAATGCATGAGCTCTGGTGGGGTGGAGGTCGGGGCAAGGAGGGGGGAATGGGTCCAGACTTGATTGGAAATTTTGTATGAAACGCACAAATGTAGGAATGAAACTTTGGCTTGAGGCAAGGAACTGCAGACCCTGTCCCGGAGAAACTTCCGAGAGTTATCTGATATCTCTATGGGCATTCAGTTGCCTCTGTGAGTTATCTATAGCTCTGTAAGGTCAGTATATTGCAGTATTTTCTTGCCTTGCCTATCTCTGCAAAGTTCCAGAACTGGATGGCTCCTTTCCTTGAGTGATTGAGCAAAATGCCACACCTCTAGTTTACTGGTTGCACAGAAAGGAGCTCTGCAGCCCACCAGTAGGAGCCAAGGTGGTTCACCCTTCCCTTCCTCCTGCTCCCCCACACTTCCTTGCCCAGAGCACAGTAGCCTTTAGTATATAAAGACATTGCTGGCATGAATAAAACTGAGTCAATCTCACACAAAGCTTCAATAAAAATTGGCTTTGGAAAAAAAAATGTTTGCTGAGTGTGTTGGGCATACACCTTTAATTCCAGTCTTGGGAAGCTGAGGCAGATAGATCTGTATGAGCTCAAGGTTAGCCTGGTATATATAGCAAGTTCCATGTCAGCCAGTGCTACATACTGAGACCTTATTAAAAAAAAAACTAAACAACAAAAACAATAATAAAAATATCTAACCAAACTGGACATGGTGGTATACACACTTAATTCCAGCATTCTGTAGGCAGAAGGCAGATCTCTGTGAGATCAAGGTCAGCCTGGTCTACACAGCAAAGTTCCAGGTTAGACGGGGCTACAGAAAGACTCTGCCTCAAAACATAAAACAAAAATATAAAAAGGACTGGAAGGTACCAGCAAAATGGCTCAGTGGGTAAAGGTTCTCGCCTCCAAGCCTATCAACCTGAGTTCAGTTCCCCCAGTGTCCTCATGTAGAAGGAGAGAACCAACTTTCAAAGGTTGTCATTTGACCTATTCATACACACACACACACACACACACACACACACACACACACACACACACATACACTATACAAATAAATGGGTAAATTTTTTTTTTATGTGTATGAATGTATTGTCTGCATGCAGGTCTGCGCACCCGTGTCGTGCAATGCCGTGGAGGTCAGAAGAGGGTCTCGGATTCCCCTGGAACTGGAGTTCTCCTGGAATTGGAGTTACAGACAGTTCTCAGCCGCCATGTGGGTGCTGGGGATCGAACCCAGGTCCTCTGCAAGAGCGGTCAGCGCTCTTAACCTCCAGCCCGGGTAAATATTTTTTTTTAAAGACTAGGAATACAAATCAATGGTAGGGCATTCACACAAGGCTAGGGTTCAATCATCAGTACCATAAAACAAAATAGAACAGTGATTTTTTATGACATGGAAATACTTTATTTCACCACATATTTCCATATGATAAAATTTCACCAAATAATTTTTTTCTGGGGCTGAGGACTGAA